>NW_019014509.1:314257-326784 GCF_000150535.2 Carica papaya
AAATATGGAAAGAGAATCGATAATAGGATTTCCATTGAGAAAATCCAGAAAAAGATTTACTAGTGTAAACACAAGATGGCTCAATGTTCTTAATGCGACAATCAGAATTAAGGATAGGGTAAAAACTGTTAAGAATATCCATAAAAAAAATCAAATTTACCATGTCTCTATCATTCAGGTTATGGAAGAGAAAATAAGTTCCTTGAAACCTGACCATCAAGGCGATTAAAGAAGTAGAGAAATGTGCAAACGTGTAGAGGAGATATGATATAATCTAGGAAAAAGAGTAGGCAAAGACAACTCTTCCCTCTAATTATTCTCCCAGAAGCGAAAACGAAGGTCATCGTCCACCTTACTATGAAGTAAAGAGGAAAAAGAACTATCTACCTAAGAGATGAATTTCCAAGGATTTCAGTGAGTGACAATGGAATCAGTATTGGCACCACAATCATTCAAGAGCAATTCAAACTTAACTTTTGCTGTTGCCACCATGAAAAAGGCTCCAAAAGAAAGTGCATAGCCATTTAGTTACAAGTGCAAGGTTCTTGGACACAAGATTCCAGGCCACCATCCTTTTTGTGCTTGCAACACACATGCAACACACATGCAACCTACGTAGGTGGTCTTTATAACTCTTATCATAATTTCCTTAACTTCCTCAACCTTGGGATTTTAAATAAAGAAGGAAAACACAAAGGGACACTTAAAAGACAAGCTGGAAAGAGAGTTAATCTGCCCCAACAAGAGCAAATTTCTCATTCTGAAGACGCTTGGTGACCTTACTCACAATAGGATTCAAAAAGGAACTAGTACATGAATAGCCCAAAGAGACACCTCCAAAAAAGTAATAGGCCATTGAAAAATAGTGCATCTAACCATCTGAGCAAGACCATCAAGGATATGATTCTCAACGCTAATTTGTGTAAATATTTTTTATATACGGGTTGGTATTCCTTAGTGACTGTATCTAATGAATTCACTTCATACTTTTTATTTAAAAAATAATAATTCTCAATGCTACTACCAGTCAATCTACTCTTATTTGAATTAAAATGTATATCCAAGGAAACTCAAACACTTGTAATAGAGAGATTGTATGAAGAAAAACATTCTTTTCCTGAGGCATTAAAAGAACGGTACCATCAGAAAATTATAGATAAGAAACTTCCACAGCCTCCCCCCAACCCAAAAAAAAAAATTCCAGAGTGTGTTGGTTTTCTCTATCTTACCCTTTGGAATGTTTCAATTATCAAAATGATCATCTTATAATAGTGCATCAATTTTTTCCAAATAGAAAGTCATATATCATAATTTACTTGGGAAGTATTTATTGTTGTATAAATTCAAATTTGGTATATCTGTAAGAAATTATTTGGTTGACGGTTCAGAAAATTCCATGTCAAAACTGATCTCACCCAAAATTGACAAATTGATCCAATCTAAACTATATGTGAAACCAGTAACAATTGAAGATATCCACCTAAACTACACTCTTGCTTTTCCCTTATGTTCTTCTCATATTTATTTTTTCAGATCCTCATTTGCTTTTCCTAACATAATCTCCTCAATCACCCTCATAATAGTGTTGAAGTTGCAAACAGGTTTAACACCCTAATCTACTATAGTTTAGTCCATTTTCGAGGACCTTGTTGATGCATAACAAACTGTATTTAAACTAACTTGTCCTGAATAGTTCAAAAAAATTACTAAATTTAGGCAAGAAACTGGAACAAAAATAGATCAGAGGAAAGTGAAGATCAATCTGAAGAAATCTAGGAGGACATAGATTGAATGGTATAGGTTAGACAAAATAATAATCAGAAAAACAAATATACATAAGATAACAGGGAATAAAACTAGCAAAGAACTTCTTAGTTCATCATCATCTATCTTTATTTATTTACAGTTATTAACCTTTACATATAGGCATTGGTTATAACTAATAAGGAAAACATCAAACAATTAAAAAGAAAATTAGAAGCTTCTATGGAATCTACCTAAATAGCTAAGTTATCAGTAACTTAAAATTAACCTACATAAGTTAAATAAAAAATAAATTAGTGAATAATAATAATAATAATAATAATGACTACAAAAAAAATTTTGGTGCAGAATAGATTTTCCTCCAGATTGCTTAAATAGATCAGAAAGTATAATTCTATTAAACTTAAAACTACTACATTATTTAAGAGTCTATTATTATAGTTTTAGTCTTTAAGATTTTATTCTTATCCATATCTAGTTTTTTCTATTTGTATTAGTAGTATTACTTCCTAATTCTATTAGTATTAGTATTTCTTAATTCAATCCTATTTAGTAAAAGTTATTTAACAAGCATTATAAATATCCTTTGATGACTTTTTGAGAGACTTTAATTATTCAATAAAATACTTTAAAAGTATCTTAATTTTTTAGTTTTCCGATGCAACTAAGCCTTATGTAATGCCCAAAACTTCTTTTTTTTTTTTAATATGACAGATGAATATGTATTAAAGAATCGAAGATACCAAGGGGATACTGCAGATGTACAAACTATTTACAAGTTAGTCAAAGTATCAACAATATACCCAAAATCTTCCAACCTATATATATATCATAACTCACTAAACTATAATCAAAATAATGAAACCACCAATCCCTTAGTTTATGAATTTCATTTTTTACTCTCTCAAAAACCCTACTATTTGTCTTTTTCTAAATGACCCAAAACATAATAAAAGGAATAATTTTAGTAATTTTTTTCTTTTTACATAAGCTTCCCCAAGCCCATATCTCATCTTTGACCGACCCCACAATAACACAAGAAATCCCGAACAAACCATAGACCATAGACCACAAGCTACAAGCCACCGGGCACCAAAGCAATAAGTGGTTGCATGTTTCCGCTGCCTTCTTGCATAAATAACATCTGTTAACCCCTTCTTTGCCTTTCTTCATCAGCGTATCAATGGTTAAAATACATTCTCTACCTGGTTCCCATACAAAGAACGCAATTCTAGATTGTGCTTTTGTTTTCCAAACATGCTTGGCCGGGAAAAGCTGCCCCCCCATTTCTCCCTAGTTGTCAGATAATTATTCAGCAATCTCACCGTGAAGGAGCCATTCTTATTCAATTTCTACATCAGCTGGTCGCCACTTGGATTCAGATGAACATTGGCCAGGAGCTCTAATAAATCTTCATATTCCTCCACTTCACTGTCACTCAGATTTCTAGTCACACCAACCAACTACTCCCTACTGGAATAATCATCCCCAACCACTTCCATGACATCTAAGAAATCTTTGGTGTAACGTTTAGGTTTTTATACCAAATCTCAAACTAGGCAAATTAATATTAATTTTGTCCTATATCAACTTCTTTAATAGAAAATAGATTCCAAATTAAGATCTTGTTATTCTACATCAATTCTCTTATCAGTTTTCAAACTGGAAACAATAAGGTTGGACATATTTCCGCATTTATTAACATTAACTCCATGCTTTGTTTTTGAAATGGAGCATTGACTTCATACCTTCCATAACTGTAAAAAATACTAGATTGCAAATGATATGATATTAACTAGGCATTAAGGGATGCTGTCCAAGTACAAAATATGTTTAGAAAGTGGTATTCCTCAAAATATTTGTGAAGTTCCTAAGACCTTCTCCACCAAAGAAGTCACGGCCTTCTTTTTTATATATAAAAAAAGAAGTATTATTAAGAGCAAGAAAAAAAAAGATATAACATTGAAAAATTAGATGTCTTCTAAAGTCTTTAATTCATGAAGATTGAATCAATACAGTAGCAAAAACAAAAAACTCATCGAACTATTCTCAGCGCGCCGCCCCCCCCACCCCCCACATTTGGTGTAACACATAATAGCCATATCTGTTAAATTGATAATTGAGCCTTACTCTTAGGGAGGCCAAAAAGGTCAGTTTTTTCCACTAGAATTGAAAAGGAAAAGATCAGTCTTCAAAGATCTTGTGATTCTGCTCCAACATGGCATCCATAAGCCTGAAAACAATGTGCTCTTCCAAGTGTTTTGGCTTTCTTCCTCACCACCTCTCCATACAGGTTCAAAGCAGTGACCACCCTTAATGATCCCTAAGTATATCAAATGTGGCAAAATAGCCCCAAAATTATTATATTCCTTCTTTTCAAATGACCCAGAAAGTAGTCAAGAAATGAAAGAAGTAACCTCTTTCATCAACTTGCCACACAATGAGACAACCATCCCAAGGCCATAGCACTGCCAACACTGTAGCACAAGTACCCCACAGACATTATCTTGAAGGTAGAATCCCATAACCTTGGGGCACAAAAGAGTAGATGGTTAGTGGACTCATTTTCTTGAAGGCAAAAGGATCAATGATGTAACAGTCATATGTTACCTTCAAGTTTATGGGACTTTCTTGTATAAACAGGTAATCTGAATAAACCATATTATTAAAAAGTTTTTTGAGTATTTTAAACTCTAGAAGGTCATTTGAATTCTTTCTTAACGAGCCTATCCAAAAATCCCATAACTAGATCCTAAGAAAGGATCATAACAAAGGAATTACAAGAAGTCTACCTCTTCTCACTAGATTATCTATAGTAAGAATTTTTAGCAAACTGCTGCCGAGCAGAAAAAGATAAAATGAAAGAGGAGATTTAAGGGAAATATTTTGCTTTTGATATTTGGTTCAAAGAAAAATATCCACAGCACTTTTGAGATAATTAAGTTGTGATAGAAAGATTTCACCAGGAACAGACCATTTTTGGCGAGATTACACAGGAGAGACTCCCCAAAGGAGTTATGGTTGCATCCAGCCAACATAACAGTTATGAAGTCAAACCACTAATATTCCAATCATTTTGGTTATAAGACAAAAGGAAACTCTATAGAGGGTCACTCTCACCATTTCTTGTCCAATAGTCGGCCACTATGGTCCCTTTCAAGAGGGTATTTTCACAGCAAATGTCCTCCCAAAAGCTAACCAACCAACTATTTCCAATCTTGAAGTGCAGAGAGTCCTCTTTAATATTCCAACCTGTGCAAATCCATTTCTAAAAATAACACCATAAGCTTTTCTTATGTTTCCACTCCTCCAAACGTGCAACCCATTTGCAAGAAAACATTTAGCACGAGTGATGTTCCTCCAAAGACTATGTTTACTGGCTACAAAACCACCAGCTAGCACCCTCTTCACTGTCTCCCAAGCCACCATAAGATATTTCCTCTAATAGGATTCCCTAAAGGAACCTGCTTGAAATAGCTTTCAATAATTTTACCACCCTAGCCAGAACAGGGAAGAACAACAAGAAAAAAATTTGGAAGGTCTGAGAGGGTGCGGTTGATAAGTGTGAGCCTACCTACCTTTGGAGATAACTCCTGTTCTACCTGACCAACATCTTCTCTATCTCATAAATGATAGAGTCTCAAGCACCAAGATCCTTAAAAGTTGCGAGCAAGAGTCAGCCTCAAGCCCCAGATACTTTAAGAGAAGGATTTAGATTTACATTTGAGGATTTGAGAACATTCCTCCATACCACATTCCCACTATTTGGGACCATCTTTGATTTCTTCATGTTGATTCCAGGCCAGACCCTCAAAGAAAAAAAAGAAATCACACAAAAAGTTCAGTGGATACTCCTTAGTGCCCTTACAAGAGGCTAGCATCTGCAAAGAGGAAGTAGTCGATCTTCTTTCGCCTCTCCCTGGCGACTGCACCCTGGATAAGGTTACAAGGAGGTGCCCTCCAAATTATTCTATTGAACCCTCCACAATTAAGATGAGTACAAAAGAAAAGAGGGGGTCTACTTGTCAAAATCTAAGATACCTCTGAAGGAATTCAAAAAATATGAAGGCCACTCCATTGACCAAAACAGCAAACAAGAGAGGAGAGACCCATTAAGAGAATAACTCAGCAAGAAAAGAGCCTAGAAGACTTTCAGTTAAGTTTGATAAGCAGTCAACTCCATTTATACAAGGCTATGAGGCCTCTAACACCTTAAGATACTACACTAACCAGAATATTTATTCAGCTGCTCCTTCTCGCGTGTATCTTTTTCTATTAAAAGAAAAAGCAAGATGAAAATCAAATATCACTCACAACAAATCCTTTCGAGTTCTGACCAACTAACAATGAAAGAAATAAAAATCTAAACCCCTTTGAAAAGGAAAATAAAGCAATGCAAATAGGTACAATGAGTTCAGCCATAACCTCAAGACAGAATAAGGCTATTCAAAAAAGATGTACCTTCCCATAGAAAGAATGCCTCTCACATGTTTAACATCACTAAACTCGCCAACAACAGTCTTTTCAGCTTCTACTCTTTGTTCCTCGTTCATGGGAGCAGATCTCCCGCCTACAACATCTGCCACTTGAGCAACAAAACCCTTGTCAACCTGGAACAAGTACAAACTCCCATAACCAAATTTTGCTACTTGACAGAAAGTCATTATTTGTAGTCCAAACAAGTACCCTGAAGAAGTGATTGGTATTATAGCAGCCCAGACGAACAAGTTTGAAAATGTGTTCAGCAGTTTTAGGTGCAACGGTTGGAAAGAACCCAAACTCAATGTCTCCATAGTTGGTCTGCAATTCAAAATTATTCCATAAATTTTTAAGAAACTTATCAATTGAATAAATATGAATCTACATGCAAGAACTGTGTAGACAACAATAACAAGTTTAGTTTGTTGCAGTACCTCAAACACCAACCCATAATTTTTTTTTTTTTTTAAGAAAAAATCTTAATATATAATCAACTAAGTCGTAATTTCTCATTTGCAATGACTTACATACATTTGTTTTACCGATAATCTAAACTGTCTATTTGAGCTTAACTGAAGTTATATTTATCAAACATAACAATTAAGACCCAATTTGCTTCTAGTAATTAAGTAAAGGAATAAGATACAAATTGAATACACATTAAATCAAAACAGCATTATCAATGACAAGAAGATCACATTCAGTTGAATTATCATTCGATTTATATCTCATTCCTTCACAATAACCTCATATATAACCCCACTATAAATGATGAACTTTCACTTCCCTCATACAAATTAGAAATTCACCCAATTGATCTCGTAATTAAAACAAGAATATAGGAATTGAAGAAAACCACCAGAACATAATTTAAACTCAAAATTGAAGAAACCAATACGAAAATATAACTAAGCACCAAGAGGAACTAATAAACAAAATCAAATGAGATTGGCAAAGTAAAGCTGAATTCAGATATTTGCGCAGAGAAATTAGTAAAAAGAACCTGGAAAACAACACGAGCAGAACCAAACTCGGGTTCCTGGGACGATACAACATTGACACCGATAAATATCAGACACAGCCATCCAAACACCCACATTTTCTTTCCCATTCCCTGCGATTCTGGTGCTGATCTATGATTTTGTCAACCAATCTTCCACGATCATCATCGACTCAAAACAATTTTTTTTTTTTTTTTTTAATTTTCTTTCCTGCAAATAATATATTCATCACATAATGGGCCGGGTATGCCTGGCCCAGTCAGGTGAAAGATATAGGCCCAATGGGCTTCAATTAAAATCTTCACTTCCAATTATAATTTTTATATTATTTTACTTTACCATCCATTATTAATTTTAATTTCACTCTATTTACATATATATATATATATGTAAACGTATAGTCTTTTATTTATTTTATTTTCTTAATTTTTAATAATATATTTTATTTAAAAAATAATTATTTATATCATTAAGTTTACTACCAAATTAATTAATTTAAAATTATTTCTCATACTAATGAATAATTTAATTATTGAACATTTAAAGAATTCACATCCTAAATTATGGTTAGTATAAATCAAAATTAGATATTTTATTAATTACATGCATGTGGTTCACATTAACAAACAATAAATCTCTCTCTCTCTCTATATATATATATATATCTCTCTCTATATATATATATTATATTTATACATATGGGAAGCTTTTAAAAAAAGAAAAAAGTTAATGTGATGTTAAGTCTAAATCCCTATAATCACCTTCTTTTTTTTTTAATTGGCCTTTTCTTTTTGTTTTAATAAGATGTCACCTCTTTTACATCATTACATTTTGAAAAAATAAAATAAAACAAAATAATACTCCAAATTAATTTATTCCTTTACAATACAAATTATAATGATTATTATACACTAATATTTTAAATAATAAAATAATTTTATTTTTTTTATTAAAAAAAAAAAACTACATTTAAGTACAAGTATTTAAAAATTAAATACACAAAATAAGGAAAGTACAAAATTAATATATAATAAATCCAAGAGACCAAAAATAAAAGTTTTGAGGGAGATTTTGAAGGGACAAAGCCCATGTCTTAGGCCTTAAAAATTTAAACAGACATCTTCATTATGTCCCCAAATTCCAGGCCCTAAGCCTATATAGGATATACCCACCTCTTTCCACCTATATTTTCATATATACATATACATATACATATATATATATTTATATATATATGTATGGGATAGAAGTCCTATTGTATTGGGTCAAAACCCAATAAATTAAACTCAATATTTTTATTATAATCATATCATAGCATTTAAATTAAACACTGTTGTTATTAATTTTTAATGTGATTATTCAAAACATGAATTTTATTAATTGTAATCAATAAATATATGGATGTATATTGTATCACAGTATGCACTTTTTTTTTTTTTCTTATGGGTAGAATGAGGATGTAGATTGAGTCAGCATTAGCTTTTCTTCTTCTTTTTTTTTTCTGAAAGATGAGATTGAATTTGGATATATATATATATATATATATATATATATATATGTATGCATGTATGCATGTATGTATGTATGTATGTAAGCATCATTATGCATAGTTATATTCTCACATTCCACTACACTGAAACCTACCCATCACAAAACCAATATTGCATCTCAAATCAATCAAGAATATTTATCAAAATTATAATCTACTGATTGCATTTTTCCCCACCAGCATCTATTCCATTATATATATACATATATATATATATATATACACACACACATATACATACATATTAAGAGTATCTTCTCCTAATTTCAACATTAAATTTTCATTATTTAGAAAATTAATTTTGGGTTCCACAGAGTAATTCAAATCCTCTTAGGGCTGAAAAATCAATATTTATTTTGTTGGGCTATCAACATCTAAAACTCAATCAATGCACACTGTATAACTCATGTTACCTAAATTATTTATTACAAATTAGCCACTCCATCATTAGTTAATTGCATTTTGATCCTTTAAAATTCTATATTTATACATTTGGCCCATTAAGTTTGAAAATATATATTTTATTTTTTATTTTTAAAAATCCCATTTAAGTCAATTATTTGGTTGGCAAAGTTTATTAGTTCTTTGCAAAACTTTGAATAGGTTGAGGAGACGCAAATGATTTTGTTAAACACCATAAACTCTTGCCTTTCCAATCAATATGACTTTTAAACATATATATATATATATGTATGTATGTATGTATGTATGTATGTATATTCATGTTTTTTTACTTTCTTTTAATTTCTTTCAAAAGCCTAAATTGATTGATAATTACTCGTTGAACTTTAATTAATATCATCATTTTCAAAGAATCTAAAAGATTACGTTATATAATATAGAGCTATAGACGGCGTTTATTGTCATTTAGCGGTATGCTCGTTATATATGTGTGTGTGTGTGTGTGCGCGTGTATATATATATATATATATATATATATATAAAATTCAATATTAAAGGGTAAAGATCAAATAGAACTACCCATATGATATATATTACACATTGGCAATTAAATTTGAAAAAAAAAAAAAAAATCTAAATGGATGGAAATAATAACATAATTATGGAAATAATAATTAGATTTTAATAATTTGCTCAAAAATGATATATTTATCATCACTAAAACAAGCTAATTAGTGGAAATATTAATTAGTTAATTAATTAATTAATCCAAAATTTGGTTTTTTTTTTTTTCAATTGTGTGTAAATGGGAATTTCTAGATGAAGATGAAAATATTTATAGTCATAATTAATTTGTAAAATTAGAGAGAGATGCCCCACTCGTTTAGGGGAGTTGGTGTAAAGAATTTGGATGCCATCCCACACAATGTTATTAAATGGTAAAACAAACCATCAATTTTAGTTCTTAATTTAGTAATGATTTAATTTTGTGTATAACATACCCAACTACCATCTATTAAGCAAATATATTGGGACAATTAATAATTATGTATGAGCAAAACAATTACCCACAAAACCTACTCATTCCTCCTTTTAAGCTTTTATAGATATATACACACACACACACACACACATATTAAAACCCATTGCTACAACAAATTCAAAATTGGGTGGGAGAAATTAAAGGGTAAAAATATATTTTTTTCTTTGTTTTTTCTTATTAAAAATCTCAAACGAACCAACGTATACAAAAAATTCCTTCAAAATCAAATTCTTACAACTTGCACCTACAACGCTCTTACGGGATAATTTCTCTCAAATTGCAATCGTACTCGATTAGTATAAATATTTAATTTTGGGTATTTGCTTTCGAAGGGAAATGAACGTAAAGAAAAAGTGTATCTATGCATTTACATACACATGTGTATAGGGTGGGAGCAAGAGATGTCAAAAATATATTTATATACAATTCAAAAGATTCAAATGAGTTTGATGGTTGCTTATTCATTGTGCTTTCTCCATCTTCATAAATTAATCTAATCGACACACACGATTAATCTTCAATAACACAACAACAAAAGATTATCTTATCTTGTGTCCATTATGGTGCCAAGAGGGAAGAAATTCCAAATTTGACAATTGCCGAGAAGAACATGCAAAATATTCACAAAGCACAAGCCATCAAGGAATAATACACAAGCCATCAAATAACTTGAACAAAAATCCAATGTGGTCTCATACACCTTAAGCTACTAAAAATATTCCCCACTCAATATATTTATATGGGTATGATGCCATTATTAGAGGTTTTTAGCCGTTGGATTATCAATTAATGGAATCTCTAATTCATTTTTAACAAATAAAAAATTGGGTATTTATTTTGGGAGGGAGGGGGGTGTATAGACATGACATAGTGATGAGATAGGGGAGTGTTGCAAGTCATGTCACTAATAGCAAGAAAAGCATCTAATCTATATTCTTTTGGTTTTATACAAGCCGATGGGCCAATTAATAGAAAAATTTAGAGAAGCAACTAATTCTAATTACCATTACCTTTATATACATTATGAAATCATTATATCAATCTATATTTTTTTTAATTGTGTATTTATATATTTTATTAATTAAATAAATATAAAAAATTTATAATTTAATTTCGAATTTATAATCTCTTATATAAAAATGAAAATACCCATTATTTTTAATAATAATTGTATTAGTATATTAATATTTTGATCACGTGGGTATTTTTGATTATTTTTTTTATGGATTTGTTTAATTTTTAATTTTTTTTTAAAAAAAGAAACTTAATGTTAAAAAAATCTTTTTAGTTGTAAAAATCGGTTAGGCGAAATTCACGGATATTTTGTTCCCTTCTTTAATGTTATTGTGTTTGAAGATGACATAAAGGCAAGATTATGATATAGTTGAGACTTGAGGAGGAGGAGGAGGAGGAGGAGGAGGAGTAGGAAGTATAATATGCATATCAAAATACTTGAAAGGAAGAAAGAGAGAAGTGAAGGTGACCTTTGCCTAACAATGTTTTTCTTCCCACATAATATTATTCTTCCTTGTGGAGTTACAATTTTGCAAAATCAATATATACCCATATATATATATATATACACACATACATATATGTATATATACAGTGAAGAGATTGTACGTACACATATGGAGAGGATATTGCAGAAGGAATACGTCTCTTTTGCTGACCTTTTCCACTTTGGCTTTTTCTTCCTTCTTTTCCTTACCAACTTGCTAATCACTAAGCTTATATAATATCATGCACCAATGACTTCCATTTGCAAACCCATTTGAAAATACCCTTTTTTTTTTCATTTTTATTATAATCCAATCTTCACACCCTCATATAAATTCACATGTTTTTCTTCTTTTTTTTTTTATTTTTTTTCTACAAAAATTTAAGATTAATTTCAAAAGAGATAAATCTATTGATAATTAATTAATTTTTTTTTTTATAAATTCTCTTAACTTGGTTTTAAATGAAACAAGAAGTTATTTAATTTTGATTAAAAAAAATTAATAATAAAATATTATAACTATTAAAATTAAAAATATTATTACGTATCTGTCATTCAGATAAAGACTTATTATTATATTATTGAAATATTCATTGTCAAAAAATTTTGGGTAATTGTTGTTATCAAGAAATCATATCAAATAGTTATAAAACTATACAAAAATGCACATATATATATATATATATATTATACACTATTTGTTGTGTTGATTTATGTTGTTAAGAGTATCCCAAATCAACAAGTTAGGGAAATGAATGAAAACAAGAAATGGGGAAGTTAACTAATTGA
>NW_019014509.1:328563-343522 GCF_000150535.2 Carica papaya
CACGCAGGACGCCCAGTCAGCAGCCCCGACAAACCGAAGCGCACCGCGTGGCAATGGACGCTGACGCGGTGCAACACGGGAGGCCACGCGGGCGATCCGCGTGCCTGCAATCGAACGGTCCAAATTCATTGCCACGTGCACAAACGGTCTAAATCCGTTTCCTCCCCAGACGCGATCGGACGGTTAGATTTAAATGCGATGAACAATCTATGTCAACTTCCTTATTTAAACACGATCGGACGGTACAGATCAAATCGCGATGAACGGCCCATATTCACTCCCTATTTAATCGCGATCGAACAGTTCAGATCAAACGCGATAGACGATCCAGATTAAAAGAGAACAGATATAAATAACTCTTTTCACACAAAACCCTAACCCTAGCAGCTGGGAAGGAAGCCGACCGCCGCCGCTGCCGCACTAGAACCACTTTCGACCGCCAAATAGGTAAAAATGTTCCTCTTTAGTCGAAATTCGATTTTAAACATCTCCATGACCAAATCGGAGTAAAATGACTGACAAATTGGCTGGAAATTATGGGTAAAGCGCCGCCGCGGGAAAATACAAAAAATATATCCGATGATGCCATTCTCGATTCCTGTTCTACATAATTCTTCAACTATTGTAATCACTGTTCTCGTTCTGCATAATTTGTTCATTCTATTATATTATTTATCCTCCCAACTACCAAGTCCTAGATTGTCATGAAATAGATAAATGTACCTAGTACCCCACATACTCCGTCCTCATCATTAACTACAAAAAATGCTTTATAAGCCTTTTTTAAATCCTAAATAAGTTTTGCCTCTAGAGGACTCTTTGGAAATCCATTATTTTGTCCAAAGACAAAAATCTCTAGTGGAGAATTCTATACTAGTCCTTCCCATGAATGATTTTTAACTCTTCTACTAATCCTACTTTAGATAGGTTATATTAGCCAGACAAGATGCATATCATCATCTTTTGCTTGAGTGTTCTCTCACCGAACTTCTATGATTTCATTCATAATGGGGAATACGTTTTTCTCATTTTGAGATATTGTAATGTCGTAGTAGATTCTATGTGTACTTTAATAAACCTTAAAAACTAGATCACAATATTAAACACGGATGGGCATTTTTTTTTGTAGGTCAATCATAGCATACCTACTTTATTTGTGGAGAAATCAACATGCACATGTAAATCCATATGAGCATTCAAAAAAGCTTCACCATAATACATTTATTGCATTTTTGTATTCAAATTTTTATTGCACACAATGTCTTATCACCAAAGTTCCAAATAATGCATCACCAAGAATTTTCCTAAGGAATAAGAGGACTTGGAATTTATACGTGAAATTATCTCAGTTCCTGTATAAAATCAGCTTACTGTTGTCTTTCACTTTTTTTTATTCCACGAAATGTTTTACTTAGATCATTGATATGAAAAGTTGTACCTTACAATCGCACATTAATAATAAGTGCTCCTTTTTTATTTATGCTCAACTAAGCGATATGGGTTCTCTAAGTGCCTCTTATATGTTAAGCATTTCCATTAGCTAATAACATCTACTTTCGACCCCTAAATACTTATCCTCATTAATCTTTCGTATGGCCGCTCCAAAAACATTATCCTCACTTTTTGAACCCATTGTATAGAAAATCACACGAGGACTCACAATTTCGTCGACTTTCGAATTGGGCAATGTCATGTAATTACTGTGAGCCTTTAACTTTTCACCATATGTCTTTTTTAATAAAGTCTAATATAATTATAAATAATTATTTATTTTTTAAAATATTATCATAAATTAACAACCGAATATTAATCGTTGCTCATTAATATATTTAAAAATAATAATAATATAAAGTTATTACTACTAATTACTATAAAACATAATTGGTGAGAAAAGTTACTATTAATTATCATTAGATAACATCAAAAATGGGTAATTTTTTTTACTCTTTTTTGAATGAAAATGTGTAAAACTTCACTCGTCTCGTTATCTTATCTAATCACACTTGTAAATACAGCAACGACCACAATAATAATGATAATAAGAATAATAACAAAATCAATGATGAGTTCACGAGAATAATAAATTTGATTTCAAATGTTTTAATTATTAGTTATATATAATAATTAAGTTTCAAATTTGTAGAATAATAATCAAAATACAAAATTGCAATTATTAATGCAATAAAATATTTGAATTAAGGGATAAACCTACCCGAATATTATTATAAATATTAAGTCTTGATCCAATTGCCTTTTTTTTTTTTTTTGGGTCTGTAATTATTCTACTTTTTGCGTATTAGTGCTAAGTACACCCATTAAATTCAAATTATCTTTACGGCCGAAAGAGTCCAACTGATAATGCCCACATTTTCACGTTTCTTAAGATAAAATAATCACTAATTAAAAGTTAATTATTTTATTAGTCGATAAAACCAGTAGAGAAAAATTCTAAAGTTACGTGCGGGTCAAACCCTCGTGATACAAACAAGAGGCTGGCTTGTTTTGGGAGCCGTGTAATCCTGTGAATATCTTTTGAGAGACGTATGGATTTAAAAGTCGGTGGGACCACCGCCACCGCCACCTTCACCACCCAACCAGCCACCCCAGCTTTCATACTCAAAAACAACGTTAACTAATTTAATTAATAAAATAATTAATTAACACTCACTAATTGTTTTTAATCAAATAGCGGTCAGCTTTCAAACAGATAAATTAATTTAATCCCCAGATTTTAATTTGTGATTATCATTGACTTGGTCCTCTGCCGTTTTCCTCACGAGGACAACAAAAAACGCGGCGCTGGCAATTTGGTAAAATTACGATACTCTCCCTACTAAACGTTGTCGTTTTGCGGGGAGTCGGCGTGGGTAGTTTAGTAATTTTGTTAAACCTGCCTCCACTCTTAATTAATTTTAAAGATGATGGTCAATGCGATAATGACCACAACGACAATGGAGCACAATTAGCTGTTTCGGTTTGTCTGATTGACTGGTGGTGCTGGCCGGTACGAGTGTTATTTTATAATTAATATTATTAATCTTTTTTAATTAAACAAATTAATTATTACGTAATTTAATATTATTATTATTTTTTAATTTTCGTTTAATAAAAAAGTTAAATATAAAAGAAAAAGAGACGATGATTATTTTCATGGTGACAGGTAATAAAGTATTGAGTCGGACACTAAATAAATATAAGATTTTTATAATTAAAAATATTGAAATGATGAAATGAGAATCTACCCACAGTGTATTTTTTATTTATTTTTTTAACCCAATTAATTATTTTAATTAAGGAAAAAAATGTGTATATATATATATGCGAATATATTATTTTTAAAATTTTTGAATTTTTGATTATACATCCAACCATATTCGTTGAACCTCTCGTGAATTTTCACCACAAGAAAAAGTTTTAAAGAACGAAATAAAGGCATAAAGAAAATTCTTTCTGCCCATGGAATTAAATTCTCTTTTAGTTATATAGTACACATGCAAGGTATATACAAACACACACACACACGATATATATATATTTATATATATATATAAGACAAAAATCAAAGCACGTTGTAATTAAAATAAATAAGTAAAAATAAATTTCCCATTTAATAACGAGAATAGTATAATTCCCATTTATGGTAATGTTTATTTTTAAATATAATTTAGTGGAAGAATTTTTTAAAAAAAAAATAAATAAAAGAAAATTTGGAATGATAAAATGGAAGATTGACCAGTCAAATTAAAAATACAGTGTTGATAGTTATGATTACTTTGATACGTTAAGATCAGGATTAAATAGTTGATAAGATAAGATTAGACTGGTCAAATCACGATTAAGGAAAGTGGGCCAGTTAATCTAATCAATCACCGAATTAACTTAATGGATGCAACTTCTACTTAATACACCGGATCACACCTTATCATTAGATAAAACTATTTTATTTTTGTTTAATTAATTAATTTAAATACTCTATCTAGTTAAAATTAACAACATAAAAAATGAATTATTTTTTATAATTAAGATTATATATATAAATAATAACTATTTATTTTTAATAATAACAGATGAAAATTTGAAAGAAACCCCAATATTTTAGATACATTTCTTTAAAAGAATAAATAAAATTTTATTAATTATGTTTAATTAAAAAATAAAATAAAAAACGTAAGGGTGATGATGTAATAATTACTGACCCGACACACACAGCAAGAGGCCAAAGTGAAAACTGGTTTCAACTTTCAAGTACGAGACATTGACCGGACGATAATTTGGAATAAATAGTAATCGAGTAAAACGAAAAAGAGAATTTGAATTAAGAGAAAAAAAAAAAATTTGAATTAAGAGAAAAAGAAAAAGGAAAATAGTATGTCGACAGTTTTTGTTCTCCCCAGTCAACACGTGTCAACACCGGCGCTTACCGGTTACCGGTTTCAGGAACGGCCAAAAAAATAAAAATAAAAAATAATTTAGTAACCAAAATTCTCGCTCCGACATTTTGTGGGCCCCACCGCCGCCGCCGTTTCCACCGTCACGCCACCGCCGCTACTTCCCGTCCACCACCCAAAACATATGCAAACGCTCTCTCTCTCTCTCTCTATATATATATATTGGGGAGATTGATTTTATTAATAATATTATTATAGTAAAAAAGAATATATAAATATGCTAGTGTATGAAATGAAATATATGTATATAAAAGA
The DNA here is from genome assembly GCF_000150535.2 of Carica papaya. Next base: position 333,267 of record NW_019014509.1, read on the forward strand.
ATAAATAAATAGATAAAAGGTTTAAGAGAGATAAAGGGGACCTCTTAAAGATTTTGCTCTCCATGCCCAAACCCTCTGATTTGCAGAGAGAATCCAAAGGACAGAGAAGAAGAAGAAGAAGAAGAACGCCAAGAACAGAAACAGAATAGAAAGATATATAAAGAGAAAGAGAGAGAGAGAGAGAAAGAGAAAGAGAGGGATAGTTGATTTTAAAAACTCCAATCAACTCCTCCTTTAATTTTTTTTTCTTCTTATCCAATCTGTAAGTCCCTTTGCATTGCCATTATTGTTATTATTATTATTATTATTATTATTAGTGTTTTTCTTCTCTTTCTCTCTCTCTCTCTCTCTCTCTCTCTCTCCTTCTTCTTCTTCTTCCTCTCTCTCTTGCTTTCTCTTTTCCGTGTTTCATTTCGTGTTATAAATAGTTTCTAATGTTTTCTCAAGCGACATAATTGATGTCATGGGGAGTTTAACATGATTAACTAATTGGAAACGGATCTAATTCGGGTTTTCTCACTTTAATCCAATTGCCTTTCAGTTTTAACATTTCTGAGAATTTGGAGATCTGGTTCTCTTTTCTTGACCTAGTTTCATATTAATTCTCCTTCTAATTGGGCTTTTTGGATTGTTTGTACTGATTTTGGTGAAGGAGCTTTCTCGATTCTAGCTTTGACTTTTTTGTGAAACAAAGCTAAAGAATTGAATTGAAAAGATCTGTTTATATGCTCAATCTGTATCATTGTTTCTTTGGATTCAGACGGTAATGCATATAGCATAGATTGAAACGCGAAAAATTTTTCTCTAATCCTTCCTACTGTGCCAAACCATTAAAGCTTCTTTTTTTTTTGTTTTAAATTTCCGTTTGTTCTTGAAACCAAACCCTCTTTCTTTCATTAAAGCTGCAATTAATTCTCTCTTCATAGGTTGATTCTCTCTTTGACCGCGTTGTCGGCTACTCGGGGTGCTTGGCCTTAGTTTTTCTTGGTTGTGGAAATTCTTCTCGTGACTGGAGATTAAAACTTTGGATCCAGGTGAGACGGCGAATTTGGTGCCTCTCTTTACTGATTGAACCGCGAAGATATGTTGGAGGGTCGGTCCTGTAACTCTTGTCTGGTCTCGAGGGTGTTTTCCAGCTCTTGCCAGCAAGAAACCAAGTGGTCTTCTTACATGTATCCGAGGCTAGGCGGTGATACTGGCAAGCGTCCATTGGAAAGTGAAGATGACGGCGGGCTAAGTAAGTCTTTTAAGCTATCAGAATATTCTTCTCCAGAAGCCAGGCGAGAGAAAGAACAATCGGAGGATTCTCCACTCCATGAGGATGAAGCACAGCAGTCGGATGATAGTCAAGACAATCTTTCTGAGGATTGTTCTGAAGCCAGGCTAGAGCAAGAACAGTTGGACCGCTACCATCTTCATGACTACAAGCCAGAGCAATCTGATTATGACCAGCCTTATGATCATGAGGAAGAGCAGTCTGATGATGACCTGTCCCAGTTCTGCTCTCATGAAACCAGGCAAAACCAACAGCCCTCAGATGATGCCCAGCTCCAGGACCATGAGCCCCAGCAATTGGATGATGAGCTGCAGCAAGAAAACCATGCTGGGGATTCATCAGATTCGGATCCTCTTATCCATCCCATTGGTAGAGACAACTCAATCAGTTGTCTTATTCGATGCTCCAGGGCTGACTATGGGTCCATTGCATCGTTGAACCGGAGTTTCAATTCCTTAATAAGGAGTGGGGAGATTTACAGATTGAGGAGGCAGAATGGGCTAGTTGAACATTGGGTGTATTTTTCTTGCCAGCTTCTTGAGTGGCAGGCCTTTGATCCTATTGGTCAAAGGTGGATGAATTTACCAAGGATGGCTTCTAACGATTGCTTTATGTGGGCGGATAAGGAATCATTGGCTGTGGGCACTGAGCTTCTTGTTTTTGGAAAAGGCTTGAACTCTCATATAATATATAGATACAGTATTTTGACAAATTCATGGTCTTCTGGGATGAGGATGAACTTCCCTAGGTGCCTGTTTGGGTCTGCCAGCCTTGGAGAGATTGCAATCTTAGCTGGTGGTTGTGATTCTAGTGGAAATATCTTGAACTCCGCTGAGCTCTATAACTCAGAGAACCAAACTTGGACAACACTGCCAAGTATGAACAAACCGAGGAAGATGTGTTCTGGGGTTTTTATGGATAAGAAGTTTTATGTAATTGGAGGAATTGGAGGAAGTGATTCAAAGGTTCTTACATGTGGAGAGGAGTATGACTTGGAGACTAGGAAGTGGACTGAGATCCCAAACATGTCTCCAGCACGATGTGCTGCAGCTGGGGAGAACGATAAGCCTGTGGCATCTGAGGCACCTCCTCTTGTTGCGGTGGTAAATAATGAACTCTATGCTGCTGACTATGCTGATATGGAGGTGAGAAAGTATGATAAGAACAGCAGATCCTGGTATACAGTGGGAAGACTGCCTGAGCAAGCAGTCTCAATGAACGGATGGGGTCTTGCATTTAGGGCTTGTGGAGATCGGCTTATTGTGATTAGTGGAGCTAGGACTTTGGGTGCAGGTTATATAGAGCTCAATTCTTGGGTTCCTAGTGGAGGCCCTCCACAATGGAACTTGCTTGCGAGAAGGCAGTCAAGTAACTTTGTCTATAATTGTGCTGTTATGGGATGCTAAATTGGACTCTGAGAGTATCCTGTTTCAAATGGTGCCTTGCTGCCAACAGATGTACAAGATTGGTTTCTACTTCAACACAGCATTCTTGCTAATGGGTAATTTGCCCCTTCTTTCTTTTTCATATATTTCCCCTTTCAGGTGGGAAGGATAGGCAAGAACTCAAATCAACAGAATGTTTTATTTGAAGTTGAGTTCTTTTTTTTTTCCTTCGAAACTTCATTCAAAATTTTCTTTCATTGAATTTATGCCTTCCCCCAGTTTTAGCAACATGTCAGAGGTTGGCGTTATGTAGCACAGAAATAGTTTTAATAATTTGAAGTACCAACACATTGGTAGGTTATCGCAAGAGTTTGATGAAACTTCTCTTTAAAAAAACAGAGCTAGTTATATCAGTTCAATCCTTTATTTTTATTGGTATTGTCTTCAAGGGAGAAAATAAGTCTAGAGAGATTTATCCTGAATGGTGGTTTATGTAATGATTATCTTTATCTTGGCAATTGATGAGCTATATATTATGAGCATCTCCCTGCTATCTTTGTAATTCTTGTGGAAATTTTCTTTGGTTTTTGGTTTCTCTTCTGTTTATTGAGATCTAGCATTTATTGATCATTTTATTCTTGTTGCCATCTGTTTGGGATTGCGATGAGTTAAATGCTATTGAGTACTTTCTTTTTCCTTTTTCTTTTTCTGTAAAAAAAGCAAAAAATTCATTCACAAGGTACCAGTGAGGTGCACCAAGGTATGAAAGATATAGAGTCAAATTAGTCGACGTGTCTATTGTAACCCCTAGTGCTTTCCTATTAGAGGGATGATCGCTGCACAAAAAACAAAAAAAGTTAAAAGCCAAAGTTTGACAGTCTTGAATCATAAACTTACACAAAAGGTCTAGTATATTGATTATTGAGCCCTTTGATATGCAGAGATCACATCTTATCTGTGGAGCTGAAATCTATTACCAATTGCTGCTAATAGCTGATACCCATGGCTCTTCTTTCCTTAAGAGCAAAGGTTGGGGGTGAGGGGTTTCTGTTTTTGAACACTTTAGAACACAACTAGTAGAGAATATGAAATTCACCTTTGAAGAAAATAGTTAGGTAACCACTAGTTTAGGGAATTGGCCACATGAACCTTTACTTATTCAAGAAATAATGATCTATTTAAAGTCTAATTGGATGCATGGATATCCCATTAGCACAATTATTAATGGGAAATTAATGTATAAATAAGCAGGTCCCAGCTCTTGTCTAAAAATGAAAAGATATTACTTGTATATGCTTGATATATTGAGGCTTTAATCATTTGTGGTTGTGGTGGATGGAGGCAATTTGCCCTTTGATTATCTTCCATCCCTCATGGTGGATGGAAGTCTTCATATTTATTTTGTGTAAATAATGTGAGTTTTTCTGGAATATCCTCTCGGTGTAACCATTTGTTTAGATATGTTAGAAATCAAGGTAGCTTTCCAAGGTATCGCAGTATTGAAGTCTTGATTATCTTATTTTGTTAGAAATCAAACTGTTTGCTTCCAGAAGAGTTGATTTGAATTCTTGAATAGAAATATCCTTATTACGCAACACCTACATGACTACTGATTAAGTTATCTTCTAAGTTATAAAGTATTTAATGTATCTAAATGTTTGATATGGAAGTCAAAACAAATATGAAAATCCCATTTGTAGATTTGAGAAACGAAGTAAATCTGAGGGAGATCAGTGTTTGATGTGAAATTTTCTATTCATTATGTTTTCTAGTCTCGGAACCTGCTGTCAAACGGAAATGAATAGTGATTTGAGGCTCATATTTATTGGAAGATTATTGAGTAGAAGCAACAACAGGAAGCCTGAATAGGAAGTTTGCTTTAGTATTGAGCACGTGATGAAGCAAGCCTATTTATTTCGCGTCTGTTGGTAGATGCTACAGGTGACTGATTTTAGGGGTAGGTTTTCCTGTACGGTTGTTAAATTAACCAGAGCAGTTGTAGTAGTATTTGTTACTGTTGTGAATGTTTTAGCAATTGGCCATGATGATATGGGGTGTTCATGTAGTTTTGCCCTTTTGTTTATACACAGAGATAAATTGATAATTCTAAACATCTTATGCCCTGTTTACTCGTACAAATTTATTTTTGATTATTTTATTTTCTTAACCTCATATATGTTTGTATATATATAAAACCATGTCTAGTTGTTGAACATGAAAGTAAACTTTGGGTAATGATAGTGAAAATGAAAACTATACATATATCAATTTAGACAATGAAAATCCAAAATAATTTTCTAGGAAGAGAGAGCAGAGAAAATCCTAAGATTTTTATGGCTTTGATTTGTTGCTTTCCAGGAGACGAGTACATTTCATTTGGTTATATCCAATGCTGTCATTCAGTTACTAGGTTTGCATCTAATTCATTGTAGAGTTCTTCATTATCCTGAACTAAATTAGAAACAGCTTTCGGTTTGTTTGATCATAGAATGTTATCGAGCTTGGCCAGAGTTGATATCGAAATTTCAGCTTATGTTTCAAACCGCGAGCGCTATATCTTATAGATGTTATATATGGTATTTGCATGTTAGATTTAAGTTAATGTTGTGCTTTCCTTTTTAAGGGTTTAGATTAATGGCTGTGTTGGATATGAATGCGATTAAACCTTCTTCCTCCTTGAAGCTTGAAAACTGTGGTGAAGATAGGAATGGCAAAATTGCATACTGCCCTTTATGGTGATCTTGTTGAGTGATCATCCTTCTTGAGTTTTTCTTAGCTGTAGTGATCCAAACGAATTTTATTATATATCTTTTTTGATTTAATCCAAAAACTTTATTGCTTATTTGTTCTAAATAAAAATTTACTCCTTGAAATTTATTATTATTATTTCCTTTCAAAGAATCATATCATATATAGAATTCTAAGCATTTAGCCTATACTTTATGTGCAGCGGTGAAACAGAAGAACAAAAAAATAGGAGATTTTGCAGAGAGTCTTATGGATTAAAAATAAGTTGTACTGTATAATTTGGTTGGTGAAACTATTAATGTCAAAACTGAAAAAATTGATCATAGAATCCTTCGAGTGGTGTATGCTAGTACACTTGTTTAGGGTATAGCTGTTGAAAGCGTGTAGAATTTGAGGTGGTTTTGTTCATGTCATCATATATGTATATATATATATATTATATGTATACGTGATATTCAGGTAGTTTTTGTATGATGTAGTTAGTGTACCATTTTCTGACCCACTTTACAGAAATTGAAATCCTGATACGATTGAATAAAAATATGAAATTGTTGGTGGGTCAGTTTCTATTTTTTTAAGGAGAGACTTGGTTTTGAAACTTGAAAAAACTCTGAAACAGTTAGCTCTGTACTTTTTATCAGTCTGCTCTGCTCTGCAACGATCAAAGAATGTGTGTACAAATGATGGGCTATAAAATATAGATATACGTGTATACATACAACACTCAAATTAACTTTTGTGGTATCAGTTTATGCTGCTAGTTTTTTTCCTTTTTTAGCTTTTTGGGGAAATGGAAATGGAAAGTGAATGGAATGTGGCTGAAGTTGACTGTTCAAATTTCTTCTTCTTGTTGTTAATGGGAGCAATTTGCAGTTGGACCCCAAATTGTCTTCTTTTTTCTGGTGGTCCTGATGGTGGTGGTGGTGGTGGTGATGATGATGATGATGATGATGATGATGATGATGATGATGATGATGATGATGATGATGATGAATTGTTTTGCCAAGCATATAAAAATCCCATTTACATAACATGCATCAACATCCACCAAAAGATAAACATATAATTGACTTTGGATTTGACTGTCTACTTCATCCCATATACCCTCTTTACAGTCATTTTTATGTATTCTTATAATTATGATTAAGATTACATGGGTTTTTTACAACAAGTTCCCAATTAATTTTACTTTAATTCTTAATTTAGTTGCATATAATTTGATTGGTGTGATTTTGCACAAGCCCAATTGAAGGTGGAAATGGGCCATTTTTAAATTATTCAATTTTATTTACCCGGCGAAAAGAGGATATTGGGCCGGCCCATTGGGTATTGGGCCCGGCCCAACAATGGGAAACTGCGAGAGATGTTTTCTCCTTTTCTTTCATTTCTCTTTTAAATTTATTTTCTTCTAATCCTCTTGTTTAATTTTAATTTAACTAAAAATTTGGGTACTTAAATGACTAAAAATTGGTAGAACGAGAAGGAAAAAGAAATTCGTTGCAATATTAATTTTGGTCTTTTAAACTGACACAGATTTCGTTGTTTTCTTTTTCTTTAAGCTTTTTTCAACCTAAAAATGTCATAAAAAAAGAAGAAAAATTAAACAAAATCTTCATAATCACCGAGCTAATTATGAAATCAAGCTTTAATCATGATTAAGCACTTTGATCAAACTTGTGATTAAATATAAAAAAAAAAAAAACTTTTTCTTAATTAGGGGATTAAGCTAGGTGGCCACAGAAGACAGAGCCTATTTGGCAAAGCATGATCTTTTCTTTGAGTACATATCCTTCAATCTCCCACTTATAATTTCTTTTTTCTCTGCTTTTGAAGTAGATTTCATTATATATAATTCCAATATCAACTCTCAAGTCTCCTACTAAAACTTTTTCTCACTCACACACACACAGATACATATATATATGCTTTTCCTTGTCAAGAAAATGCTTAACCAAATCAACTTAAGCCATGAAACCTTGACTAAGAAATCTCAATGAGATAAGGAATCAAAACCCACCTCCATACTTAAGTCATTAATCAGTTATGAACTTTTTTGTGGGTATTCTCCACTATCTTCTCTATTATTTTTATCATTACAAACACTTTTTTTTTTATCATCTTTTACAAAATGTACCCAGATGTCAAATTAAGTTTCAATTGATATCTGATAAGAATCTGCAGATACCCAATTGATTTTGGGTCTTTTTAGTATTGTTATATATATATATATATATATATATATATTATCAAAACCCTAGTGATATCTAACTTGACTTTCAATCAAAATCAAGACATGTTTGTTTTAAGAGTAAAAATTATGTTGATTAGTTCAAGAATAAAAACCCAGATGGCCCATCACAAAGCATAAAGTGTTTTGTTAATTATTTGCCAGCTCAAGTTTTAGTGGTGCTTTTTCTTTCTTTTTTCTACAGTAAATTTGGTGTTTGCTTTGTGTGAAATTCCTTTTTGATGCTCCTTGTAGTGGCTCTGATGTCTATCTTGCACTAATTCGAATTGCAATTAACAACAAAAGAAAAGAAAAGAAAAGAACAAAGTGAAATGGGTTTGGTTATTTCTCATTTTTATGTCTCCCTCAAAACCATCACTCTGAAAACCCTAACAAAAAAGTAGGGTTTAAACAAATGTTGATAAATTTAGAATTGTATCTTAAAAGTTACTAATAACAACCGAATGCATGTAATCAGAATAGAGAGTTGTGTAGGTATTCTTTCTTCAAACCATGGAGCTGTACATATTTCTTTTATATATATATATATATATATATATATATATACTGATTACATAAACTTAAACCATAATTATTCTTCTTGTTTCTCTCCTGTTCACCGATCAAAGCTATTCCTCTCCAGCAAAGCCAGTCTTAGTTGCTTCTTCTCCCACAGCAAAACTCATCATCCTTCTGTTTCTAATAGCATCAACCTAAAAATATATATAGAAGTGTATATATATATAATAGTACACACAAATTTGAATAATATTTTTCATGTTATAATCATTCACCACCTCCTCAGTTACACCCTTTCCTCTTAAGTATGATTCCCTCGTGTCGTTGCACCAACTGTGTGTGTGTGTGTGTTTTTTTTTTATCTCCATCGTAGTAACTCACATGTCCTCTAATACATAAGTTTATCTTACTGAAAATATGAATTATATATAAACAAACTAAGTCTTTATACAAACTTAATTTTTGATTGAAAATAGAAAAGATTTAAACACGAAATATCTACTCCAACACTAAATTAAATAATCATATTAAACTGATTATCACAAAAAAACTTACGTTAGTACAAAAATTCAATCAGTTACTTATATCATAAGATCTGCGAATTGATCTAAGCATTACCCGCTCTCTTAAGTTAATAAACGAAGTTATAGTTTATTTCTATGAGTTTAATGGTGTGTTTGATGGAAGTTTTTAGGTTTACGAATAGATTAGGGTTTGAAATAGGTTATTATATACGGGTAAATCAATAATGTATTAAGGATGTATTTTTTGTATACTTTATTGGTGCTTATAGAATAAATTTCGAATTATTTCAATATAATGTATATATAAGTAAGGATATAATGGCACAACTAAAATATAAGAACAAATTTAATACCAAAAAAAAATTAGTTTCAATCTTATAAAAAACTATAAATAATATACTTAGCAATAAAAAAAAAAAACATGTATGTATTCATGTCTGGTAATGCTACGTGTAGGCCATTTTTGCTTGTAGTTATGCACTCTTTTTAGGTAAAGGACAGTCGAAAAATTATCATATATATATATATATATACATACATATATATACACACACATGTGGAGCTGTTATTGTCTATATATATATATATATATATATACCGTTATATAAGCAATATATTTATAAAAAAAACAAGAGGCATTTGTGGCAGGCAAGCCTGCATAAGAAAATGCTAGTTAAATATCATTTGTGTATGAGAATGAAAATACTTTTTGTCCAAATAATCATTAATAATAATACACTTTTTTCTTTTTTTGTCCAAAATATATTATAGACTTTGTAAAGAATTCATTATAATGATTTTTATTTCATCAGACTATATATTTAAATTATAAAACATAGTTTTTTAACCATATTTATGTAATAACGTGGTTGGGTAATATTGGATTTTTACCTTGATGAAGATGAAAAGTGTTGACCAAATAGTCAAAAACTTTTGGGCACACTTTACCAGTGTGAAATAACTATTGTTTTTTAGAGTATATTTTATTGGATTAGAAATTTGGTAAATATAATGTGAATCTAATTAATTTTACAATTTACTAAGTAATATTTTTTTACACAATCATGCATTATGTTACAATTATTGGTTAACACAAATATATATAATCATGCAATGTAATTATACTCATACGTGTTATAAAAAAAATTTTAAATTCAAAAGTTTTAAATCGCCCTCAAGTATCCCAAGTACTTAAAATATTTCTGAATGAAGAAACGTTTACTTACATCTCTAAGTACTCAAAACGTTTTCGAAAATGCTTGAAAATACTCTTTAATACATAAAATATCTTAGAACTCTCCTAGCGGTATGAAATAACAAAAAACTTTTTAATTCAAATATCTAAAATATATATACTATCTAATGCCCATGGTACCTAAAAATATTACTAAGTATTTAGAATATTAAAAATTGTCAGAAAGTACCCAGATACCTAAAAACGTTCTCAAATATTCGATATGTATATAAATATACATAAGTATCTAAAATATTTAAAAATATTATTAGTTGTCTAAAGTCAAAGTTAATAGATGACTATTGAATCAACCAATACATCGGTCAACCAGTTTAATAATACG
>NW_019014510.1:2270-15128 GCF_000150535.2 Carica papaya
ATCTCTGAATGTTAATGAGTAACCTTAGAATATCTTTATCGAAAAAATATTTAGCCTTTATGATGTGCATCCAGATGCTATTTGCTTCTTTAATTTGTCTCAACTAAGTTTCATAAGGAAAGCTCCATAACAAGTTATCATCCTATGTATCCCAAGCCCATTCAACTTCTTTGCTTGTCATATATGATCCTATTTAATGAATGAATTTTGAGATGGCAATATCTAAACCCCTAGATAAAGTCCGTGTTGAACTTATTTAGGCAATAGTTACTAATAATAGGAATAAAACCATTTATTTAGTCTAATATTGTATAGATTCCTTTCAAGCCAAATATTTGGTAGACAAAGCATCTTTAGTTTACTTCTCATCAATTGTCGAAATTTCCTAAAATAATAATTGCATTTTGTGTTATGCCTATGTTGCTCTTCTTTGCTCTATTTCTTAATTGCAGCCTTCATCACCTTTAACTTTTACACTACCCTGAAACTAGCTTTGTTGTTCACCTTATTATCCCTCTATAATTCTTTAACATTTCACAAAATTCATGCATTCTTAGCCATTTGTCCTCAAATATGAATGGATAAGGGCCCCAGTTGATCCCAACTAATTTGAGGCATAGAGGAACATGACCCAATATGACCTTTTACAACAGCTTTTGACACATACATGAGGCTTGAAGCTAATATGAGGTTAACACTAGGAATATGTCAATATGATCCGTGTTAGTTTTTTAATTAAACTAGGTCCACCTACCTCCTGTGAGAGGCAAATCCACAAGATCCAATATATCAAGATCTCCTTAAATCTTTCTGTTTAACTCTTTGAAAATTGGTCCCCTATCCTTTCATGTCTACCCAATACCATATTGAAATTCTTTCTTATTATCTAAGGTAAGTACCATTTTTACTTATGGCCTTCCAAGTCCTTCTACAGTAAAGCTCTCTCTCACCATTCATCTTTATTATAAATATCTATAAACACCCATTTCCCCCCACTACTTTGATCCTCAAAAAGACATGAAATAAAACATTCTCCCCTTATGTACTCTTTACACTTGGTTATGTCATATTTCCATAGTACTGACATTCCATCTGATGCTCCTCTAACATGTAAGTGCTTTCAAACAACATTTTTTATCTCTATAACTTTTGAATGATTATGTCATGGGTAATCTCCATTTTAGATTTTTATAAGAAAATTGCGTCTAGTTTCCATCTACTCATGTATTCTCTAATCACTTGTCACTTATCATGATTATTAAGATCCCTAGTATTTCATGAGATGATTTATTGGGTCTGGAGCATGAATATGATTAATTGTGTAAATTAAGGTAATTCTCAAATTAATTCGTAGGAACCAATAATAATACAAGCTAAATTAATGCATAATCAAACAAAATAATGCAAAAATAATAACTGCAATATAAAATATACACAAAATTTTACATGAAAAACCTTTCATGAAAAAAAAAAATCAGGTGTCAAACTCCAAATCAAATTTACTATTAACGAAAATAAGGACAAGGTAATCTGTTGAGAATTAAATCCAAAAGAAAAAGAAACAAAATCTTTTCTTCTGCAGAACTTGAGAAAATAGGTAACCAAAACAAAATTAAATTTTACTTTCATGAGAAAAAGACAAAATTGATGATACCACTAATGATGTTATTGATGAGAGAGAAAGGTGACACACCATTAATGATGTTATTAATGAGAGAGAAAGGTGACCACTCCTTCCTTTTTTTACTTGGTCGTCACTTAACTTATATATATATATGTTATATACATATATAAAGTCCTTCCATTTTCTATTATTCTTCCTTTTCACATCCTTATTTCTTCTCTCTCTTTTATGACCTCTTGCACAAAATCTCTTTCTTTCTTGTTTTTAACTTGTTTCACACAACTTTTTCTTCCTCTCGCCTTGCATATTCCCTATTACAAGCTCCTCCTTTTATAGGCTAAGGGAGCCTGTTAAGATCCTTTTTTTCTGTCGTGAAATCTCCAGTTTTTGTCAAAGATTGGAGATTCAAAAATTTGATGCTGATTTTTCTCCATCTTGTTACAAAGAATCTACTTTACTCATAAAAAAATTTTTCATCACTAATATTTCATGGAGATGTCCACACACTATTTCTCAAAATTTAGTCAGTCTCATCATCTTAATGCATGATTGATGCTTGTCATCAGTCATCATATTGATCAACATGTCAACCGGATTAGTGTGAATCTTTTTCAAAGAGCTCATATCCTCATCCATTGTGTTCATCAACTGAGTTTTTTTTTTGTTATCATGTACTTCTTGGAAGCTCTCTAGTTCTCATTCTTTAATAATTATTAGATAATCAAAATTGAGATATTTGGTAGATGAATGATATATTATGATTGACTTTTTAACTTGAGGTTCTTCTATAATCTGAGGTGGAGGGGGCTACTGCTCTTGCTCAAATCATCATTTACATCTAGAGACATTATTACTTTCATCTCCTTCATCAGTTACATTTCTGATTGAAGGAGACATATTATCATTTTCATCGCCTTTATTAGTTAAATTTTTTGTTGAAGAAGAAATCGGTGTAAGAAGAGGAATGCCTTCACTTCTTATACCTTCTATAATGTCTTAAAGTCTTAAAGGATCTTGTGTTAATCAAAGATCACATCTATGGACCTGATGACTTTTTTCTTTACTAGATCCTATAACTTGTACCAAAACTCTACTATATCTCCATAGCCTAGAAGAATGTATAGAATAGTCTTGTCATCTAGTTTTTGTCTCTGCTCCTTAGGAATATGCACAAATATCTTGTACCCAAGTACTTTCAAGTGAGAGTAGATAACATCCTTTCTAGACCATATTCTCTTCGAAATATCAAAATCCAGAGCAGTTGATCGAGAGTAATTCATTAGGAGGCAGGTGGTGTGAAGTGCTTCATCCCGAATTGACTTTGGTAAATTAGCCATTTTTTAATAAACATATTACCTTCTTTAGGATGGTTATATTTTTTCTTTCAGTAACAAACGTCTTTTCATGTCTAATTCTACGTTATAAATAATAATTCTCAAACTTATTTAAAGTGTATTTGTTGCCATTGTCACTACGAATACACTTTAAAGATTTTTTTTCTCTTTCTACCATAGCATAGAACTACTTGAAGCACTGTAGAACCTGATTTTTTTTTTCAAAACAAACACTTAAACCTTTTGTGAAACATTATTAATAAAAGTAATAAAATATCTATTACTACCTAATGTTTTTACATTAATTGAACCACATACATCAAAGTAGACTAACTCAAGTACATTTTTTTTTTTAGAAGAATTATTAAAAGAAATTATGAGTTGTTTACCATAATAAAAAATCATCACAAGAGATTAAACTCATATATTTAGTAAAAGGAATGGGAGAGTTTTTTAACCAAAATCTGCAACCTTTTCTCATTCATATAAACCAACCTCATGTGTCACAAGTCTTGTAGAACATCATCTTTTCTTGTATTTAAAGTACCTTTAATTATCTTCACTTGAGTTTTGTAGAGTGTGTGACACAATCTATCCTTAGCAACCACAATTTAACTTTACTAAGTTTTCATTTTCTAGATCCATGCATGAGTAGAAATCAGATTCAGGTGCAAGTTGAACATATATCATACATTTTTCAAAATCAATATGTAACTAATATTTGTTTAGACACAAACATCACCTATGCCCATTATATCTGCATAGTTGGAGTTATTCATTTTCAGTTTGCCAAAATTTTCTACTTTATACACATTAAAGACATCCATTCTAAGTGTAACATGATAGGATGTTGGTGAATCAACAAATCACTCTGTATCAAGATACTGATATGGTCATGATCCTCAACAAAAAAAGTACAACCAACTCTTCATCATCAACTATAGTTATCGTGCTATTATGATCATTTGTCTCTTTTTTATTTTTCTCATTGTTGTGTTTCTTTTTCCAAACTTTATAATTTTCTTTCATATATTATTTCTTACCCCTATAATAACAAGTGAATATTCCTTTATTTCATCCTTTAGGATTTTTATTTTTACTTCTACCTCTGCTTTTTATGGTAGGGATATGTTATGTATTAATGTTCATATCTTTTTTAATGGTTTCCTCATTATAGAGACTATCATTTACTAAAGATAAAAATAAGATACCGTTTGGAACAGAGTTAGTAAGGGACACTACCAAGGTCTTCCAACTATTTGACAACAAACTTAAGAGTAATAATGCATGTATTTCATCATCTAAAGTTATTTTCATAATATTCAATTGATTAACTAGATATTGAATCTCAGTTAAGTGTTTTCCTATTGACGGCTCATCTTGCAACTTTAGGTTTATTAGATTTTTGATAACAAAAATTTTATCTTGATCACCTTTAAATATTCTTCAATTTCTTATACAAGTCTTGTGCATTAACTTATTTACTTATATGATAGTAGGTATTAATGTCTATCCACTGCTAGATAGTTTGAACAGTTTTTCTGTGCATTTTCTCCTAATTTTTTCTGAGTTCCCAACTGGTTTAATAATTCCTAATTTAAAAGGATCATATAAATAGATCTTTGCAAGCAAGAAGATCCTCCATATTCGGCTTCTAAACTAAATAATTTGAAGCTGTCAATTTAATCATGATACCTGCGAATTCCTCCATCCTAATTTGCACAGTTAATTCCATATCACAAATCAACCAAACTTTGATACTATTTGTTGGATACTGAACAGAGAATATGACTAATTGTGTAAATTAAAATGATCCCTATTTTATTTCGAGAAATCAATAGTAATATCAAACCAAATTAATGCATAATCAAGCAAAATAATAAATAGATAATAACTGTAATATAAAATGGATATAAGATTTTATGTGAAAAATCCTTTAGTGGAAAGAAAAAAATCACAAGTTAAACTCCAAATCAAATTTACTATTAACGAAAACAAGTACAAGGTAATCCATCGAGAATTAAATGCACAACAAAATAAACAAAACATTTTCCTATGCAGAACTTGAGGAGAGGTAATCAAAGCAAAAATTAAAATTTACTTTCATGAGGAAAAAAAAACAAAATTGATTAAGTCATTAATGAGAGACAAAGTTAACTGCTCACTCTTTTTTCATTTGGCTATCACTGAACGTTTATATATATATATATATATATATATATATAAATACATATAAAGCCCTTCCCTTTTCTCTTCCTATTTTCTTCTCCCTTTCGACCTCTTACGTAAACTCTCTTTTCTAACAACATATATATATGTATAACACTTCCCTTTTCTCTTCTTTCTTTTTTCTCTCTCTCTCTCTCTCTCTCTCTTATGACTTCCCTCATAAACTCTCTTTCTTTTATGCTTTTAGCTTGCTTCACACAACTTTTTCTTCCTCTCGACTTGCATTTTCCCTATTCCAAGCCCTTTCTTTTATAGGCAAAGAGAGCCTGTTAAGATCCATTTTTTCGGTCGCAAAATTTGTAATTTGGGTCAAAGATTGGAGATTCAAAAATCTAGAGCTGATTTTTCTCCATCCTATTACAAAGAATCTGCCTTATTCATCACAAAATGTTTTGTCACTGATATTCATTTGATGATGGCTTGGAATTAACATAATTTTACAAAACATGGATTAAGTGTTGGCAATAACTCCCCTCCATTTTACTTCCCCTAAAAGTAAAAGTAAAAATGAAAATAAGTTTATGGATTAAGTGTTAGTCACATGTTTGTTTTGAACTTCATCTCATCCTATAAAGATTCGTTTAGTAAAGTTTTTTTTTTTTTTTTTTTTCCAATTCAATATCTTTCCTCAATGTTACATTACCATTATTTTGGCTCTTGTAACTTCTTAACATTAATTCTTTAAACCCCCTTTTTTTATGCATTCGTATCATTTAGCCCCCACGTTGCCTTTCAACAAGTGCTTCATATTTGACCACTAACTTTTTTCTTAATTTTTGTTTCCTTAAGAGCTAGTTGGATAAATGCTTAAAAATTCTTAAACTGTAGATATAACAAACTTGCTATTCCTCGAGTTGTAATATTTCTCAGAATATTTTATTTGGCCAGTTTGATCCATTCCCTCTTGATAATTTTTTATGTCTTCTCAATGTTGTGAATCTCAAGTACCTTTACAGACTGTATTAAGTTCAAAATTATAGAGTTTGTCTACAAATGGTATTTTTATAAACTTTGAAATTGACTTAGCCCTAAAATAGGTAGTATACTCCCATCATATTTACTAAAGGTACACAGTAGTATGAATTACACTTCAACAAAACCTCTAGCTTTTTTTAGTCATAATATACAATTTTCTTCCATAACTTTCTCTCGTTTATAAAGTTTTCATATTAATTAAATTAATCTTCCCCTCAAGTTTTTATTTCTTTAAAGATATCACAATGCTTTAATCTGCAAACTTAACCAAAGATGGAATAATGGACCACAATATCTAAAACTCCTTGTTGCCATTCCTTCTTATGAAGTGGAAATTTCTAATGGTCTCTGTACAAGCACTTTATATAACCTACCTTTCCTATTAATAAGAACACACATATCTTTAAATCCATTTATTGATGAAACCTTAATTAATTGTAAGGAAACACTAACAAGCAAGCAACACAAAAAAAAAAAAAAAAACCACAATGCTTTTGCTTAATTAAACTTTTATGTACTTTTTGTTGTGAACTTTAAGATTCATAGAACTGAATCATGCCTACTAGCCTTTTGTATGCTATTACGAGGAATTGCTAACAATTTTACCGAAATTCTTTTTTTTTTTTTTTTTTACTATAAAAATATTGAGGAGGATATACTAGTAAAGAATATTATTTTGGAGATATATTTGTTATAAAAAAAAGTCAAAAGAACTGATTTTTTTTTTTCTCCAAACAAGTCATGAGCCTAATATGAAATTTTCATTCAAAGTTTAACAATATTAGACTTGTCAAACAATTTTAAAAGTTCAAAAGCTAATTTGTAACTAAAAAGATCTTTAAAACTAAATTATAATATTGGTTATTATTCAAAGACTAAATTGAATATTTATCATATTTTTTGAATCATTTAACTAAAATTTCATCTTAAAATTCTCAATTACTGAATGTTTTAAAGTTTTTTAAGTGTAACTGGAAAAATGAGTCAAATATCCTAAATACTTTTCTAACTTATTACTTCAATGAATTTAAACTCCCTTCCCACTAATTACTTCGAGGAAAAGGAGCTGATGAATTTAAGCAGTCCAAAGACTCCCTCCTAGCATTTGGTTGTTGGGTTGCCACAACCCGAAAAACCGAGACCCGACCCAGATGGTTTATGGATTGGCTAAGCCTACTAATATTTCTTTCTTAAAGGCCACTGAAACTAATGATAATCGTTATTCTGCAAAACGCAAGCCTTACAAATATTCAAAGGAAAAAAAAAGAACAATAGAAACGGACGGAAGGAGAAGAAGAAACAGTTGCTGAGTTAATAACCATGGCAACGCGCTTGTTAGCCACAGCCTTGGGCACTCCTTCGAGCTATAGCCCTGATAGACGGCGAACCAGAGTGTCGACACCTTCGAACCAATGGCTGTCGTGTTATGACCGGAAAACATTTAAGGATAGGGTTAAAAATGGAACTATAAGGTGCGAGGTTGTGGATGAAGGAAGCTCTACCTCTAATGTTTCCGTCGATCAAACCGTCTATCAAGGAGCATATGGCTCCTGGACTGTTGAGGACTCGGACGTCAGAGAAGTAAGCTTCTTAATTTTTCTTCCATTTCCTTATGAATTTACTCTTTATTGACTGGAACTTTCCTTTTTGATTCTGGAGAGTTGGTTTCTACTTTTCCTGAGTTGGTTGTTAAGATGTGGAGCAGTGACTTGAAGGTTCCAAATATTGTTGGACATGATATTGTCTTCATAATACTGTAGTTAGTCTTCAAATGAGACACAATTCTGGACAAACTTGAACTCAGTTTTCTTATTCTCAGTGGAGAGTATATATGCAAGCATGGTTAAACAAGCGTAGCTTTTCAGAAAGAAGTTGTTAAATCAGTGTTAATGACGGCAAACCCAGAACTAACATCGTGATAAAAAAATCCTGCATATACATTAGTATGTAGAAAACTTAAATTTCTAATTAAATCCTCTCATCCATATTTAACCTGTGAATATCGAACAAGGTAACTGGGAATAAAAATAGAAATAAAAAAGACATTATACCTTACTTGATAAGTCGATTTAATTTCCTACCTCAACAAGACGGTTGAAGCAATCTTACTTGAAGAACTCTCACTCTCACAATTAAGCAAAAACTAAATATAAAGGATAAACTGAAATTTTGTTAACATTTTGAATTGAATTAATTTTACAGCATAAAGTGAGGTCTTTATATAGGATTTCACCAGATTTATTCTAAACAAATCAAACTCTATAACTTGTCTCAAACTCTTAGATTATCCTAGTCTTTGCTCAACTTATCTTAATCTCAAACCTAAAATAATTATTAAAAAAAATAAAGTATTAATTGGATAACTCCTTCCTCTCTCTTGACCGATCATAGACTTGTCCTTCATCATCTTGGCTTGATCTTCCTTGTATGTAATTAATCGAATTGAAGAAGCATGAAATATGAGTAGAGCTTTGTGAAATGAAATTTCGGCTAGGAAGAATTTCTTCTTGGTCGAGACTCCTTGAAGATTAGTTTTCACACTTATCTTCTCTTGAATTCTCATCTTTTGATTCATGAAAAACTCCTTTTTGACGATGACTCCACCTAAAAGAAAAAAGAAAAAAACATGAAACATATGAGGAAAAAGCAAGAGAAACTCCTCTTGGGTAGGAGTCCTTGTGCGGGTGGACCTCTCTCGCGTGGGCGGGAGTCCT
The DNA here is from genome assembly GCF_000150535.2 of Carica papaya. Next base: position 11,147 of record NW_019014510.1, read on the forward strand.
CAAGCTGTGGGTTTGTTTTTCCGTGGACTCCTCCTTGTTGAGGATCCTTTCTCTTTTCGTTTTTGGACTCTTCTTCTTTATCTTCTTCAAGCTGTATCTTCAAGCCTTTCAGGACTCTTTAATCATACAAAAGAGGAGGAGGGATGGTGAGGACTCTTCCTCACTTTCGGGAGGATCCCGCATGTGCAGGCTTCCCTCATCGTGCATGTGCTTGCCCGCACATGTACGCAAGGGGCTTCACATGCGCGGCTTCTCTTGGCCGCTGGCCTCCTTGGCCGAATGGCCTTGCCTTGGTCTTCTCTTGGGCCTTCAATGGCCGGACCTCCCTTAGATTTTCCTTAGACTCATGGGTTGGGCCTTTTAATTGAATCTTGGACCGGCCCCTTGGAGTTAAGACCAGTATCTCTTGAATTTTGTCATTTCCTTCGTCGAAATGGATTCCTTGAGACAATAGGAAACTTGGAAGGTTTGAAAACAGTTTCCCTTTTGGCCTTGGATTTGCGGAAAGCTTTGTAAACACCATCAACCCAGCAGGTAAAATCCTCCTCCAGCGAGCGTTTCTTGGGCGTAGTGCTGCGTGCGTGATTCCTGCTTTTTGCAAGACTCTGTCTTCAGGACTAATTTAGTCATTTCTGGGATCACATCAGTTAATCTCAGTAAAAAACTCTCTAGGTCTCTTGCCAGTGTATAGCTTAAACATAATTCTGAGACCGACAGTTATTCAGTGATTTTTAAGTAACCACCTGTATTCGGAAATTGGAAATGAGAAAAGGAGAAAAATATACCCCCGAATTTCTCATACTATGGAAAAGGGTTACTTGAAAATGTGTGACCTACTTTTTCTTTACTGATTCTTGTGTCCTTTATAGGTACCAAATACATCAAAAATAGAAAATTTGAAAAACCTAGTAAATAGGAAAATAAATTAAGCAGAAAGAGTAGTGATATAGGAAATGTAGAAAATAGAAAAGTAAATCTTCCTATTTTCCTTTATTGTAAAACTTTCCACAACTTAGAAAAGAAAATTAGATCTTTCTGTTTTTTTTAATTAACTTCCCTAAATGTTTTTGTTCCTTGATTGGTTCTGCCTCATATTTCCTACTATTGAAATATAGCCACTTTAAGAGCTTCCTCATTGCTCTTGCAAAAGTGACTAAACTTGCCCTCTAAAGGGCATACAAGATCATTTTACAAAGATAACTATGAAATAGATTGAGCTTACATGCAACAAACTTTACATGATCAATTCCATGATCAAGTAGCAGGCACTGCTTAGCCATTATTTATTGCATTAAAATTAAAGTGATCAGTCTTCCATGCCAAGTATCAAAAGACTCTAGGGTATAAGCAAAACTAATATTACTATATTAAATTTGAATATTCTGGATTCAACATAGTCCTTCTCTATAATGCCTCCATTAGTAGTACTGAGCAATATCCTGAGACTAGATTGTTTTTAATATGAAGGTCGTATAGAACTTCTCTTAAAACAACAGATAGCCCAAAATAAAGTTGAGTTTATTTATAGCTTTTCCAATGACTTTAGAAGATGAATTACCCACAATGATCCTTGCATATACTAAAACAGTATCTGGACATTAATGGAGTACATCATATATCATAAGCAACGCTCACTGCACCCTGTAAAAAGTCAAGTTTTATAAGAACATCGATCCCCCATCCATGTGGCTTCTCTTGGTGCATCAAAAGGCAATTGCACAAATTGCTTGTTTTTCTTTATATGTATGTCAAAGATTATAAATTACTTTTGTTGCTCTCTTAATTTTCAGCTATTCTGTAATCTGGATATGGTTGTCTTCATCTCATCTGTGGCCTTTTCAAGCAACCAGGCGCATTGCTCATGTCTAAATTATATTTCAAAGTTCATTAAAAGTTTACTTGAGGTCTAGTGGTGGAGCATATTGCTTACTTCACTTGTTGGGACAGGTTATTTTATATAGGTCAGGGTTAGTAACTGCTGCTGTGTCGTTTGTAATTGCTTCATCTGCTGCTTTTTTACCTGAAACCTCTTCTTTGAGAGAAATAATTTTTCAAAAGCATGATTTGCTTTACCTGCTTGGAGCTGGGGGTCTAGGCCTGTCACTGTTTCTGATTCACATCTATGTAACTGAGATTAAGCGGACACTTCAAGCATTATGGGCGCTTGGTATTCTTGGTTCTTTGACAGCATACTCAATCCTCGCGCAACCAGCTGGTGAGAACTTAGTACAACATGTTGTGGACAATCCAACAGCTGTCTGGTTTGTTGGTCCTCTCTTTGCAGCACTTACTGGACTCGTCTTCAAAGAAGGTAATAGCACTGCTATGTTCTGTTTTTATTTGTGAGTTCATCAATTATGGTTTCATTACTTTGTTAGAGAATGGCCCCAGACCCCCTCCTTATTTCTTTATTCATTTATGAGGTGAGTGATGTGCATCATTAAACTTGTTTTTAATTCAGAGTCACCTTTTTTCTTCCTTTTGTAATGGAGGGTTGGAAGAAACTTAGTATTAAGTAATGAAAAGCCTATTAGCATGCTATGTCACCTTGTAAAAATAATCTGCAGCTGCTAGCCAAAAAGAGAGAAGAAAAGGAACCATCTGTAATACTTATGAAAATAATTTTCTTTAATTTTATAGCTTGAATACTCTTGAGAAGAGTGAAGGCCTTGTTGACTTGGGGCTTAAGTTTTTAGGATAATTTACGCATGGGGAGTTGAACCCAGGATGCTATTGTTAACTTCCAATTTTCTTAGCATTTATTTGTTGTAGTCTTGACACTCTTGGGTGGCAGGAAACAAGGAAGGTGTTAGAATTTAGCAACTGCAGATAAAGGATTTGACATTGAGTTGAAGGAAGAAGGATCATGCTTTATGCTTATCAGTAGGATCACGCTAGAGAAACTTGGACATTTCTCATGACTGGAGAGGGTGGACCGCGGTATCATTTTCAAAGAGCTATTGCAAGCATTGAAGGGCAGGTGTCTTTTTTCCCCAGATGTAGGGAAGCTGATAAGATGTTATAAAAGAGGAAAAAGTATTACTGGAACAGCATCTGTTGATTACAGAGGTCATCGAAACAAGATATTTGTCTGTTATTATCCTAAAAGATCCTGGAAACGAAGGACTATCACTTTGGTGCTATCACTATACTTGTTTATAGTTCCGGGACTAATGGCTGTAGAAGAAATGGAGGTTGAGGGGAGACAAAAGTTGTTGATTTCAATTGTCCTGATATGAAAAGGCAGTCATACAGAGCTTTGCAACAGTTGTCAGGACAGAGTTGGCCAGAGAAAAACCAGGGGAAATGGTTGAAGTGAGGCATGGCTGTTATTCGAGTGCAATCACAAGAATAATATGAATTGAAATTTAAAAACACTTCATTATAGCACTCAACCATCTGGCTGGTGATTAAACAAGGGAAAGAAAGATAATAGTTACCAAATAAAAACTCTTGGCAGAAGGCTGTATTAGTCTTTGAGAGACTTGGACTAAATTGGCTAGGCGAAAAGAGGAGTATTCTCAAAGGTTAACGCTTCAACCTTCTCAACAGAATGAAAACATTCTACAACCAAAGTTGATAAGGAAAGAAAGGCACAACATGACGCTACGTGACCATAAACCATTTTATCCATGATCTATTTCCAGAAACAAGTCTTAAGAAGATATAGGTTGTTGGGTGATCTACAGGGAGAACTGATTGTTATGGGGCTATTAGAGATACAAGTTTAAGCTGAATAATGAATTTATCCTATCTTATGAATGATGAGTACGTTCTTCCCTCAAAGAGAATGAAGATAATGGGGATAGTGAAGGGTTGCAATGGAGGGAAAAAAGGGTAACAAAGAAGTGGTCAAGCGTGGTCATGCATTGATCAATTATTGGTACATCATTCCATAGAGGATTTGTCCACATGGGTCCAAGTACAACAAAATGCAAAAGGAGGAAAGTTTTGTAATGATATATCTATTGCATTCCGTGTA
>NW_019014510.1:15479-28218 GCF_000150535.2 Carica papaya
GTCACTACTAACAAGAAATCAGAAATTTTAGAAGAGAAAATATCTTAACAAATTAGAACTTAGTCAAAATGCTCAGTTGTCAATTTTGAATCAATCTTCAACACTCCCCCTTAATTCAAAGTTGCTAACACCAAGCAGATTTCTGAAGTAGACATGCTTGTCACATGGGAGAGATTTTGTGAGAATGTCAACCACTTGTTCGTTTGAACTACAATACTCCAATTTGACTAAACCATATGTCGTAAGATCCCTAATAAAATGGACTTGAATATCTATGTGTTTTGTTCTTTCTGGGACACCAAATTTTTTGTCATATTAATTGCAACCTGGTTGTCACACAAAATTTTAGTTGCTCAAATCTGTTCTTGAGAAAGATCAGCAAGAATTTTTCTTAACCATACTCCTTGACATGCTGATGATGTAGCAGCTGCATATTCAGCTTCTGATGTAGACAAGGTTGTTGCTGTTTGCGTCTTCGAACTCCAACAAATAGAAACTGATCCAAGATTAAAAACATAACCAGATGTGCTCTTTCGATCCTCCAAACATCTGGCCCAGTCACTATCAGTGTGACTAACCAATTTGAACTCTGAAACACGATCATGCCATAACCAAAAATCAAATATTCCAGTAACATATCACAGTACTCGTTTCGCAGCTCCAAAGTGATGCTTTGATGGACAATGCATAAATTTAGAAATAACTCTAATTAAGGAAACAATATCAGGTTGGGTATGAGTCAAATAAATTAAGCCACCAACCAGACTTCTGAAATCTCTTGCATTTGATTGTTCAGTACCATCATCAACCTTGCAGCTTCTCATTTAAATTCATTGGTCTAGCTGCAGCTTTTCAATTCAGCATGTTAAATTGTTTAAGTAAATTAGTAGCATATTTTCTTTGAGATTCAAAGATGATCTTCAACTTTTTTCACTTCCAGACCAAGAAAATAGTGTAGCTTGCCTAAATCTGACATTTCAAATTTTTCCTTCATGCAAGTACGGCATTCCTGCTAATAATCATCTTGCCACTCATAGGATTGTAAAGCTATATGCTTTAGATTGAGTACTCTAACCAACAAAAATACATTTCACAGATTTTTGATCAAGTTCATTGCGATTATGTGAATCTACTAAAGAATAGGCAATGCAACCAAATATTTTCAAATGGCTTACCCAAGGTCTTCTACCACTCCAAGTTTCAAATGGTGTTTGGTTTCGAATTGCCTTTGTTATTTAACAAGTACACAACAGTAGCAACACCTTAAGCCCAAAAATAATCCGGTAGTCCTTTTGCCTTCAACAAGCTTCTCGCCATTTCGACCGCAGTGCAAATTTTTCTCTCAGTCACTCTGTTTTGCTCTGGTCTATATGGTGTTGTTAATTCTCTATGCAGACCTTCTTCTTCACAAAGTTGATTAAATTCATGAGACATAGACTCTCCTCCTCCATCATTGCGAAGTACCTTTATATTTTTTCCACTTTGTTTCTCAACAAGTGTCTTGAACCTTTTAAAGGTTTCAAAAGTCCTTGAATTGAAGGAAGTAGGCCCAGCTCATGCAACAATAGTCATCTGTAAACAACAGAAAATAGCGACTCCCACCTAATGAGTGTGTTTTCATGGGACTGCATAAATCAGCATGCACAAGTTCATGACACTTAGATATCCTTCTACATTTTCTCACACGAAATGGTTTTCTAAATTGTTTCCCATATATACACACACAGAGCTAATGACTCAATTCTAGGCAACCCAAATACCATTTCCTTTTGACTTAACAATCTCAAACCTTTTACATTCAAATGTCCATAACGTAAATGTAATAATCTAGACTCACTGCCTTGACTAACAACAAGGGTTTGATTTTCAACAGTCGACACCTCAAGTGAAAAAAATTATTTGGTGCCATGTGTACATTAACAATAACCGGATCTGATTTTTTTTATCTCTAATCGCACAGGAGTTGTTATCAAACACAATAGAGTATCCATTATCCATAAGTTGTCCAACACTCAACAAGTTTTGTGATAAATTAAAAACAAAATAAACATTGTAGAGGAGTTTTACCTTACCGCGGCCTTTGTTTATTCCCACTGTGCCTTTGCCTTCAACTTGCACTTGTTCGTCATCGCCAAGTCTTATTTTTATCTTGTATGACTTGTCAAGCTCCTTAGACTAAGATTTTATTCCAGTCATATGATTGGAACATCTTTTGTCCAGAAACCACATATAACTTGAAGGTGCAGTGTCATCTTTATATGTCATGAATAGCTTAACCTCTTCATCATCTTCTGCATAATTTACTACTGTTTCTTTTTTCTAACATTTTGCCTTTACATGTCCATACCTCTTGCAATTGTAACATTGAATATTGCTGTTGTGATTTTTCTGCTTGTAAGTCGTTTGCCCTTGTTCATCTTGTCCACAATTTCTTCCTCTGCCTCTACCACCTCTACCAGGATGTCCTCCTCTGCCATGTCCTCTGTTTGATGCCTTTCTTGAATCATCTTACTGCTTAGGTGACTCCTCCATCACTTGAAAGACTTTTTCATCACTCTTTTCATTTGCCCTGTTTAATCTTGTTTCATGCGTTTGCAAGGATCCCATTAGTTCATCAAAATAGTACGTGGCCAGGTCTTTGGACTCCTCTATAACTGCAACTACATGGTCAAATTTTGGAATCAAACTCCGCAATACTTTTGCAACAACTGTCTCATCAGTTACAATTTCTGCATAAGACCTAATTTGATTAACAATTGCAGCTATTCTAGATAAAAAATCTTACACTAATTCTCCACCTTTCATTTGCAAAGTTTCAAAATCACGACGAAGAGATTGAAGTTTCACTGTGGTCACCTTCAAGGAGCCTTACTATGCTGTTCGTTCATGCTTCTTTACTAGTATTTGCTGCTGCAATTTTAGAAAAAATGGATTCATGCACTGTTTGCTGGATGAAAAATAGTGCTTTCGCTAATAATTTTTTTAATCTTCTTTTAACCTGGCATCTTCATCCGGATTAAGATATCCATTCTCAACCAAGTCTCACAAATCTTGAGACTTAAAGAAAGTCTTCATTTTGATGCTCCAAAATTCGTAGTTTTCACCTCAGAAAATTGAGATTGATGGTTGAGTAATGTTCATTGCATTGCCATTGGTTGCCATGAGCTGTATGCCCAATCACAAATGAATTTGGCTTTGATACCAATTTCATTGGAGAAGGGAGCTTAGATGAATTCAATGTTGCTGTAAAGTTGCTGCAACTTCAAGGAAAATATAGCAGACAACAATTGAAGGCAACATAAAAATAAAGAATTAATCTAAGAGGATGCTAATCAAACATGTAGTAAGTATGAACTACTACTGGAATTTTTGGATGTAGCAGATATTTTATTTAACTAGAAATGCCTTTAAATAGGCTTTACAAAGCAACTGAAGGCGATAAAATAGTAGAGTAATATGAAACTAGATCAAAATGCCATCGCTACTAACAAGAAATTAGAAATTTTAGGAGAGAAAATATCTCAACAAATTAAAACTCAGTCAAAATGTCCAGCTGTTAATTTTGAATCAATCTTCAATAAAGGAGATCACATTTTATTCATTAAATACTTAAAGACAAGAGGACTTACAGCTCTCCTAATATATGTTGATTATATTATCGTTTTAGGAAATAATTAGAAGGAACAACTGACACTAAAATAGTACTTGATAAAAGAATTCGAGATCAAGGAATTAGGAAAACTGAAATATTTTTTAGAAATTGAAGTTGTTCACTCTAAATTTAGAATTTTTATCTTTCAAGAAAAAATATTTATGACTTGATAAAAGACATTGGCAAAGATAGTATACAAACCAACTAGTATTCATTTTTTTTTTAAATAAAAAAGTATAGAAATGTATTAACATGATACCAAAGGGGGTATCACCAGTATACAAAGTAATTACAAGGTTGTAAGAGAGTGTATGACATCCCTAAAATCTTCATCCCTAAAGATATCATGTCCCATCACCAAACCAGTTAGTACTCATATTGATCGTAACCACAAATTAGGAATAGCGGAGGAAGATGTGCTAATAAATAAAGAAATATATTAAAGATTAGTTGAGAGATTGATCTAATTATCCCACATGAGACCGGATATAGTAAGTGTTATAAGCCAATTCATGCACAATCGGGAAGAAGTGTACCTACAAGTAGTATACAGACTACTGCAATCCTTAAAAGAGTCATCAAAGAAAAGAATTATGTTAAGGAAGAATGACAAATTCTTCATAAAAACATGTATTGATGCAGATAATGCAAGGTCAATTGTAGAAATAGGATCTAGTACAGGTTATTGTACCTTCCTTCGAGGCAATCTAATTATTTAGAGAAGTAAAAAACAAAATATAGTTAAGAGATCAAGTGTAGAATTTGAATTCCGGACAATGACACAATATGCGAATTATTATGGATAAAAAGAATTTTGGAAGAGTTTAAAATCAAGTGTGAAAACTCCATGCGCCTATACGGTGATAGTAAGTTAGTCTCGCTCACAATCTGGTACAATATGACTGAAGCAAACACATCAAGATCGATATACATTTTATCAAAGAAAAAATTTACAGAAGCCTAATGTGTACCTAATATATGTCTATCAATTCTCAATTGGTAGATTACTAAATACTTAACCAATTTAGTATTCAAAGCTCTTATTGATAAATTGAGGATGGATGACATCTACTCTCCAGTTTGAGGAGTAGTGTTAAAGAAAGGATAAATTAGGTTAAAGGGTATAAGAGTAATTTATATCATTTTTAATTAATTGTACTTAATTGACTATTTTTTTTCTATTCTAGAAAACTTGTATATAGAAAAGTATAATATTCAATAGCATACATATCAAACCGTTGTTAACGAATTGTACTGCATTCATTCATATTCATAAGTCCTAATGTAATAAATCTGATCCCACAACCATTAAATGTATCTTTTAGGGTACTCATCAAATTTAAAAATATACAGGTTTTACTCTCCTATAATGAGAAAATTCTGTACTTCCATGGATGTTACGTTCTATGAAACTCAAACCTTCTACCCCAAAATTGTAGTTCAAGGGTAGAATTTGTTCATAGATGAATTGCAATGTGGGAAACCAGAATCACCACTACTTTCTCTCTCAAATTCTTCTCTTCGTCCACAAAATCATAGTTACAATTGTCCGTTAAAACAATTCCTCAAACATTCCTTCTATCATTCTTGAGCCAACCCCGATTTTTCTTGAGTCAATTACACAAGATAGTAAAGAAGTAATTGTTTATTTTAGGAGAAATTTAAAGAAAAAGCCTTAGAATTCTCGTCAAAAAGAGCATGAGTATAGCACTCCACTTGAGCAAACTAACAATTGGAACAAGTTCCAAATAAACCGAGTTCACAATTAGGTAACATAATTAATGACCTAAATTCCAATAATGACCTTGATGATTTGGATCAACCCATTTGCTTTAAGGAAAAATATAAGATCCTGAATACAAAATCCACTTAGTAATCATGTTATCTTATAGAAGCTTTCACTGAACTTCTAAGCATTCATCATCTTCCTTGAAGATGATTGTATCCATTTAACATCCAAGAAGCTCTTCAAGAACTTGAATGGAAGATTGCTGTTTTGGAAGAAATTCAAGTCTTGAAAATGATGAAAGCTCTCCAATTTATAGAGACAGTTACCAGAGATTAATTAGAAAGTTTATCTACCTATCTCACACAATGCCTGATGTTGGTTTCTGTATGAGCATGACAATTTGCTACATGAACAACCCTGCTAAAAACATATGACGACTGTGTACAAAATCTTACAATCTCTCAAGAAAGAATAGGACTTTAGTTCAAGAAAACTTCAAATAAGGAAATTAAGGTATTTACTGATGTTGATTGACAAGATCCTTGATAGATTGAAGGTCTATTACCGAGAATTGTTCCTATGTTTGGAGAAATATGGTGACTTGGAGAAGTAAGAATCAATTTGTAGGGGAAAAATGTAATATAGATGTGGAATTTAGGGCTATGGCTCATAGAATATATGAAGGAACTTGAAATCACACCAAACTCTGCTATGCCATTTTTGTGATTGCCGGACTGCCATAAGAATTGCAAAGAATCTAGTCCACCATGATAGGCTAAAGAATATGGAGAGACTGTCACTTCATCAAAGAAAAAATTGATGACGGAACAATCACACTTGTATATGTTCATTCTAGTTGCCAAACAGTAGACATTTTGATGAAAGCACTTTTCAAAGGGAAACTATGAGAACATAAAGAGCAAGTAGGGAACGCTAGATATCTACCACCCAACTTGAGGGAGAGTGTGGAAATATGAGATTTTGATTAAGTGCTAAGATCATGAGATTTTGATTAAGTGCTAAGATCATGAGATTTGGATTAGATACTAAGATAATGGTTGAGTTCCAAGATTAGCGAGATTCTGTTAAAACAATTTCCTATTTTCTGGTGAGTCTGTCATAATTAGTTATTATTTTCTTTCTGGTGAGAGAATCTGTTATAATTAGTAACTATTTCCTGTTTTAGTACTTGGGGAGATTAAGTATACTGATCTTGTGTTTTCTATTTTGGAAATTAAATTTGTATTAGTTGACTCATTTGTATTCAGAATTCAATAAGAATTAAATTTCTTCATTCTTCTTACCAAATTTAAGATGATAAGTACTGTTATATGCATCATGTTGCACATGTTGAGTATAAAACGAAGTTCAACCCAGGATATGCGTGTATATTTTAGGAACTTCGTCACACAGAATTTAGTCGCAATAGGCCCCATGACAAATAGAAACAAGATATTGTTGACTCACCAAAATATTTAAACTGCCCACCTAAGTTAATCTGTATAGTTTGTGGATGCATTGCATTGAAAGATTGAGCAATTCAACTATAAAGATTGAAACAAGGTTTTTGCCACACCTCTCATAATGAATAAGCTTTTTGCCTTATATTTCCATAGGGGAGCAGACTATCAAAAGTCTGAGGATGCTTCCAGCCTCTCTCTATTTAATTGTTTGTTTGTTTGTAACTACAACCAAGAAAGAATTATAGAGTTAACTGTCTATGAGTAAATGCTTGTTCTGTCTTGAATATTCTAAAATTGATATAGGATAAATAAAGTTGATTTGTTCAATTAGGGATTTGGGAATAAAAAAGTAAAACATCACAAATTGAGTTTCTTAAACATCACTTGTAAGAAGTCTTAAAATATTATATTTGAGGGTTTAATTGCATCACACAATCAGAAAATTGAGATAATTTTAAAATATTTTATTGAATAACTTGAATATTCAGTAAGCGAAGTTATAAAACTATTTATAATAATTTATAACTAACTTTTTCTAATTAGAATTAAACTAGGAAATAGTAAATTAGTAGAATTAGGAAAACTACTAATAAAAAGAAGAAACTAATACAGATAATGTTAGAAATAGTAATTCTAATACAAATAGGAAATATTAAAAAAAATAGGAAATCTAAATACGAAAAACAAAATCTTAAAGTTAACGACTATAATAATAGATTTCTAAATAATATAATAATTTTACATTTAAAAAAATTATAACTTATAATCTATTTAGGCATAACTTATTTTACATAAAAAAATTTAAGTTTTCCATTTGAAGATGGTAAAGGGTGAATTTGATAGAACTAACTTCAAAAATTGAAAGAGCACGTAAAAATGACCTGGAGACTGGTCCAAATAACTGAAAAATGGCTAAATCGGTTGGGTAAACCAATCTGGCAAAGATGGAAGGACAAGTCAAAACTTCATAGGTTTTAGCTACTCAAGTTAGAGTAGAGAACAAAATAATGAGGAAAAAATTCCAAAGTTCTCAAACTTTCAAACAACTAAATAAAGTCAAACCTCCTAGAATGTCCTCTGTCAGAAGTTTCAGACCACCGAATGATTCAAATCTCATAAGATTAAGGTATTTGTTAGGACTCAGATTTTTAATATGCTCAATAGTAATGATCTGCTTCAAGTTTGCAAGTGTTTTCGTGATGTTGGTCTTATGGCATCTGTTTTTACACAATTATGTGGCTTAAGAGGCGTTGGACAGGATCATTTGATACTTTTCGTTCCTGTTGGGTTGGCAGAAGCTCTTCCGAAACTTGAGTACTTTATTACCTCTTCTCTTCAAAGAGTTGGGAGGGGAAAGGAGAATAGATTGTTGTGGAGGGGGCATTGTTTGCTGGGTTTTGGCTGCCCTAGTTGGAGAGAAATGCTGGAATGTAGTTCTTGTTATTATGTTGAAGAACTACTATATTATATTCAAAGAAAACTAAGAATAGACTCACTAAATATGGAAAAGGAAAAGAATATTGTTCTTTTCTAGGAGAACTTGCATCGCTCTGCCTGGAAAAAGCACTAGTATTCACATCTATTTTGCGACTAGTCCTCACTCGTCTTGAGCAAAGCTCTAACTGTTCCTAACAACCAAACTTTTTTGGTAGAAGTAGTCCTCACTCTTCATTACCCATGGTTCAACGAGATCTGAGGATTCACCTAGAACTTTTCACATTTTTTTCAACTACCTTCAAAATGAAAAAATATACTATAAGCAACTTAAAGTCTTTTAGTTATTACTATTAGCTTCTTCAAACACGAGCATCAAAACTTCATATAACATCAATCACTGAACATGAAACTTCAATTCCCTAACATAGCAAACCTGTGTATGTAGCCTCAATGGCACGCATCAGAGCACAACAAAACTGTATTTACCAGAATGCCTCACCCTAACCTTAAATGCATTGCTAACCCATTCATAAAACCAAGCATTATCTAAAAAGGCATCGTAAGAAAAACTTTGCAGTCATCGCACCAAAAAAACCCTGAGTTGTTGCAGTAGAATGGGGTAGAAATGTAGCACATAATGAGAGTCTAAAAAAAAGTCCTATAACAGTGATCATAACTAAAAAACATCACATAAGCCAAAAGGACACCTCAGGCTGATTAAAACCATATTGGAACAGTATGCAGGAGATGAGTATTGGTACTACATGAGTTTCACATGACTGGCTGCTGGCACTGAGAAGCCAATAGATGTTGGACACCGGTAGAGAAGTCCCCTAGCTATGGCAACTTTTGACCTGGGTGGATGTGACAGGAACAAGATTCTACGAATGCAGACTCTAGTTTCTCTCTCCTAGGCTTTTGGGTACTTCTTTTTTTGCTTACTAAGCAAAGAACAGGGAATGATTGGAAAAAGAGTCAAACTGAAACTAAGATGGTTTTATTTTGCTTCCCTTTTGATTCAACAGAATGAGAATAAAAAGGGACTTGAGAAGTCTGGACAAGAAATAGAGAAGAACAATTGTTTTAGATTTTTTTATGAGTAGACTTTCAACAGGAAGGAAAAACTATTAGGAAAATACTAAAGCAAGATACACACAGATTAAAGTAAAAGCGAGAGAAAGAATAATACAAAGAATCTCAGTGTTGTTTGATGCAACTGTTCCACAGTGGCTAGACACAATAACTGCTGCATCTTTAATTTGTGTTTACTCTGCACATGTTTTTTGGGATAGAAGTTTCACATAGAGCCTCTTTGGACCAAGGTGCATGATTTTTTAGGATGGGTCAATTGTGTGTATACCTGACTTTTTCATATTATATGGAAATTATTCTGTTTCTTCAAACTCCAAGGAAAAGTCCTTCCTTGACAAACTTATATGCTTTACCCACATCACTATATTATTTAATTATAAAGAATAATGTATACTCTAGAGGACTTCTTTACCACATATCATTCCTAAAATTCTGATTGACATTTTCAAAATCATTGGGCACTCAGTTCATGCTGATGACTGAATACTTTACCATTGGAGGCCTTGCCACCAACCGCTGAGTTTTTTCTGCTGATATCGAGAAAGCAGTATATAAATATGAGAGGTTTTTGCATAATATAGAGGGGGAATGCAACTTACTCTTTTGAGATTTATCTTTGTCAGTTGTGCTGCTGGGCAAAGGAATTGAGAGGGCTGTCTTATTTTGATATCTGTCATTTTTGCTTGTTTTGTTTCTTTTGGAAGGATGATTCCTCTCTTTATGTTCTTTTTCTATTTTAATTATATGTATATGTTTTTTCTCTTGAAAAATTACTGTAATTTTCTTATGGTGTCCATTTACCTTCTTTGACAGGCCTGTGCTATGGGAAACTTGAAGCTGGTCTTCTTACTTTCATCATACCAATGGTTCTTCTTGGGCACCTGGTACTATTCTCACAAAACTTTTACAACACCTTCTGTTATTTGATCTATATAAATGCTATCCTATGTTTTAAATGCAAATTTAATCAAGAAGTTGACCTTGTAATTTAAAGTTCACCACCAAATTTGATCTGCAAAAGAATGGAGTCATCCTTATATGATGATTTATATGTGATACTGCAAGTTAACTTCCTCCTGTCAAGTTAAACCTGTTATGGTCTGTTTGGTCCAGTTTCCAGTCCATCCCTTGTTAATTCCTTTTTCTTAATTTTAGTAAGAGTCTTTGTACGCATAGCTACAACATAAGTTTCCATCCTCATCCTACTTCGAACTTTCTTAGGAGTGGGAATTCAGTTTCTGCACTGAGAACTGGGAAATTTTTTTTTGAAAAGTCAAAAAGCGAATAGTGTTATTTATATATGTAACAACTACTTTCATTTTAAGAGTTGTCACTGTACATGTTCCCAGACATAGTTCCAGGAAAAGAATTACCTTGTTTTACTGATTGCCTCACCTCTCACACCAAGGGAAAAAAAGAAAGAAAGAAACTGTGGCCCTGTAAATCCATACAAGAGCCAGAAATGCAACAAAATGATCATGTGAGCACTGGAAATTGAATCTCATGTACGAGAAACTCAAGGTGACAGTAGGATTTATTGTAATTATACTTATGAAAATCATCATAAAAATTAAGGATAGTTTAGTTAGGAATTAAATGAAAATTGAACTAAAAGAGACCTCTTGGAACTTTTAAGGGATGTGGAAAAATGACTTGATGGTATTTATCTTTTGAAGATTCGAAGTCATTGAAGTTGGTTTTACATGGATCTTAATGGGCTTCACTCGAACCATGCAGAGTGGATTGATGGATGATGGAGTAAAACTTACTTTACTTGGTTCATGGATGGTTCTCTTCGTGATATTTGCTGGAAGAAAGTTTACTCAGCCCATAAAGGTTATATTATTACTTATTAAATTTAATGAGTTTCTTTGTTGTTTGACTGGATTTGACAATTTACAATTTGCTTTTGAAGGATGACATTGGTGACAAATCTATCTTCATGTTCAATGCTCTTCCGCAGGATGAAAAGAATGCCCTGATTGAAAAACTTTCCAAACAGAAGTAGTCAGATAAACGTTACTTTTTCATGGTGACTCATGAATCAATAAAGCGAAAAAATGCGCATTAAGGAAGTTTCAGTTAATCAGCCATTTATGAAGTTCCTTTTTTCTTAAGAAAAAAAAGAAAAAGAAAGATCATGGGTAAATTTGTGAAGTACCTGTAATATTATTTTCATTCCACTGTAATAAAAGCACCGTATTTATTGGACTCTACCTTAACTGAAACAAGGGTTGAGTCAAATTAGGAAGAACTAGGTTCATACTGTAAGGGATGAAACTTTTTAGAACTAATAGTTTACTAACTCCTCCATGGTTGGGGAATTGCTGAATTCGCAATGGTACTAAGATTTGCTGGCCTAGAAAGTATATTGGTGGCTATCATTTTATTTCCGAAAAATAAGGAAGTTCATCCCACATAGCCAAAGAGATTAGAATAGGCAACAATCGGAACTCTTATACCCATAGCTGCGTAGGAAGGGGTTAGAAGATAAAGAACCCAAAAAATGCTTGGGAAAACGACTGAAGGAAGGCAAAAAAATACCTTGATGACATGCAAAAAGCTTTGCAAGCGTATATTTACTGAATAAAACTTGTCATATCCATATAAAGGAATTAGAGGCCTGCTAATGTAGAATAAAGAAAGTTTGAAACAAAAAATTTAAAGAAAATTTAAGAATTAAAATTGAAAAATTTCATATCTCAATAATTAAAACGATATATCAATGTTGAATAATAATCATCCATAGTCTACCTAATAATTAAACTAGGTATCTTATTTATTAGGCATCAAATGCATCAAAAATAAGAAATCTAGAAACCTGTAAAGTAGGAAAATAAGTTAAATAGAAGAAAACTGAGAAAGGTTTCTATCTTCTTTTATTGTAAACATAGGGAACCTAAAATAGGAAAATAAGTTAATTAGAAGGGATTATCCTATTTCTTTTTATTATAAAACTTGCTAAAACTTCATTTCTACTATAAAAGGAAATTGAAATTTTACTATTCTTTTTAGTGAAAAAAGAAAATTAAATTTCTTAATAAGTAAGAATAACAATCTCATTCACAATGTCTTATACTATTTCAAATGCTTCACTTGTGTCCATACCTTCAATAATTGTTAACTCTTGATCGTTAGATTGCAGCACTTAATTTTTCGTTAATTAACTCAGCTTTCATTTTTTTTTTTGTTCTTCATGTCATATTGAAATTTTAGATAAATTACGTTTTTGTATAATCAAATGTTCAAGATTTTCTCTATGTTGTTTCATCTTCATTTCATACATATCAATCTTATCACTTAAATTTAGATAGTTTGTAGCACCCGGAAAGGAGGAAAAAAAAAAAAAATAGGGGCCACGTGGCA
>NW_019014510.1:28247-51587 GCF_000150535.2 Carica papaya
GTGATTTTTAGCCCCCCGAGGGCCCTAGGGTTGTTTTCTAACAAGTACCAATGCGAGTGTGGCCGAATTCGGCCGATAACGGCCGAAAACAGCCAACCCGAGGCGACTCGCCGCCGCCAGCGGCGGCGCCGTCGCCGGAGCACGGCGGAGCCGCCGTGCCGGAGTTGCGATTTGGTCCGAAAGGGGCCCTGGGCCTAATTTGATTTTTTTTGGAACACGTGCAGGTACTGTTAGTGTGTTTCAGTTCCCCGGGAAAAATTCAGGGAAAATTAGGGACGGCCTGCAGGCGCACTGTGAATCGTATTCGGATCCCGAAAACAAGTAAGGACCCCTCACCCTATTTCCTATCACGGTATTAAAGTTCAAAATGATAAAACGGTATTTCTTGAATTAACGCATGTGTGAAATTGCTTAAAGTTGCTAATGGAGCCCGAGTCTAGTGTGATTGATGATTTACTGTTATTTGGCCTGTTTTACAGCTTTAAATGCATTATGGGGTTTGATGTGTTCATTTTATAGTTTCGAATGCATATATTACTGTTTTATTAATTATGGGTTGAATGACTGAAGAACTGATACTGTATGTTGTCTGTTCGGCATGAATTACGATTTGCTTGTTTAAATGTGAATTGATGATGCTTATTGAGGAAAAGGGAAATGAAACATTGTATAGACTGATAATTGTATGATGGGGTCAGCCTGACTAGATATCCTGGGAGATGGTGGACGGACCGGGTCCGTAGGGAACCCTACCGGGATTGTGGTCTCACATGCCGGACGGGGTATGGAGATCTTATGGTTTTGGCGCCCATACCGGACGGGGTATGGGGACGGCCCGTTTCACCCTCATACCGGACGGGGTATTGAGGTTTATGGTTTTGGCGCCCATACCGGACGGGGTATGGGGACGGTTCTAGAAACTGATTATGAATGTTAAAGGTTAACGGGTAGCGGGACCCCTAGGGACCCCCATGGATACTAGTAGGCTGGTAAATGAGAAAAAGATATGTTGTACAATGATTGAATTACAAGAGGCGTGATAAGTGCTATGTTTTACAGCTTAGATTATTCAATGATTATGATAATGTTATTATTTTTCTTATATTGTTTTCATAAATTCCACCAAGGTAAGTGGATGGTAAAGGTTTTCATGTTAATAAACGAGTTTGTTGTAAATTATGCTCCATTGGTCTTTTTTGTGTTTTTCTACCCACCTTTACCTCTGTGACGGTGAGATATCGTGATGTTCTTACTGGGCTAGTGTAGCTCACTCCTTATTTAACCATTTCAGATCAGGAAGACATGGTTCCCGAGCCCGTTCCGCAGGAGGACGACGAAGGGGATGCCTAGAGACTCTGTAGTCATACTCATAGTTTTATTTTCGAGTTTCTCTCTTAGTTAGTTTAATCTTTTATATTTTAAGTACGTTTCTGGTTTTTCGTGTAAGGGATGTTAACTGAAATTTTGATCTCGCTTCCGCATTTGATATATTTAAATACTCATTTCATTTTAATGTTTCCGGGGCCGTTACAGTTGGTATCAGAGCCGCATTTCCTCGGACCCATCCCTTACACTATAGTCCTTTAAAGAAATACTCACCGATTGGTCGTTACTCACCCATTCCTTGTAAATGCAGGTACACAGAAATGAGGAGAGGAAGGCCCCCACTAAACCGAGCGGCCCAAGATAATTCGCTTCGGGAGGATTTGGACAGATTATATGAGATGGTGGAAGCTCTCGTAGCTGCCCAGCGAAGGCAAGAGGAGAGAAGGGAGGTACCCGGACCTCCTCCGCTAGCGCAGGTTGAGCCCCCGTTACAGCAGGCTGATCCCGAGCCACCCCGGCAGGAGCCTGTTCCTCCACAGTACCACCCGGCACCACAGCCGCGGTACGACCCGGTACCACAGCCACAGTACCAACAGGTACCGCCACAGCATATTCCAGTGCCCCCACCCCATCAGCAGGCGCCACCACAGGGTCCCCCAGTTCACCCTCAGCCGGCCCCAGTTCCTTTACCTCGGGACCCCGCTCCCTCCTTGATCGACCCCGGCTTCATAGAGAGGTACAGGAGACTGAACCCTTCTACTTTTTCAGGGGGATCCTCTTTTGAAGAGGCCCAATACTGGCTGGCGGAGACTGAGAGAGCCTTTGAGACCTTGGGAGTAATTCCTGAGCAGAGGGCTGCCATTGCCTCCTACATGCTGGTAAGGGAAGCAGTACGCTGGTGGGAGCTCAAGCGGGCCACCCTGCCTGTACCAGTTACTTGGGAGCAGTTCCTAGCGGCTTTCCATGCGGAGTATCTCCCTAAGCACATCCAACATTTAAAGGAAATGGAATTTGCTCAGTTGGTCCAGGGTAATATGACAGTGTCGGAGTATGCCCGCAAGTTCCTGGAGCTGGGCCGACATGCCCGGGAGACATTGTTGGATGAGGGCCGAAAGGCCAGGAAATTCCAGTGGGGTCTCCGCCCGGCGATCAGACAGCACTTGTTGGTGATGGAGCTCGAGACATATTCGGCAGTCCTGGCAAAGGCGCAGATCATAGAAAGGAGCTTCGACACCCGCCCTCAGCTAACGGGAAGTTCCCGACCTTCAGCCCCGCTCCGCAGGCCAGCGCCTACCATGCCTGTCCAACCCAGTAAGAGACCCAGGCCTGCCGTTCAGGGCCCTCCTCAGGCTATGGGGGCAGCTCGTGGGAAGATCTGCCAGTACTGCGGCAGGGATCATGGGGACCGACCCTGCTACCGCCTCAACAACACCTGTCGCATATGCGGCAGTGCCCAGCACTATGCGAGGGAGTGTCCTAGGAACCAGAATCAAGGGAGGCCTCCAATCCAGGGCAGAGTTTACAACCTTACCCAGAAGGATGCCGATGCAGACCCGGACGTGGTACATGGTATGTATACTATCTCTGGCCACATTGCTCATATTTTGTTTGATACTGGTGCATCACATTCTTTTATTTCACATGTTCTTGCTTCCAAAATTTGTGTACCACCTGATAGACTTGACTCATTATTGTTTGTATCTACCGCTGGGGGGGAGACATTACTAGGAGAGGTTGTCTACAGGGCATGTGCCGTGGAGATAGCAGATAGGAAATTGAGGGTAGACCTGATAGGGTTAGACACAGGGGATTTTGATGTAATCCTAGGAATGGATTGGCTGGCGGCGTATCACGCCACCATAGACTGCTTTAATAAAAAGATTGTATTTAATCCTCCCAACGAGGAGCCATTTACAAGTTAATAAAATTATTCGGTACTGATTCTCCCTAATGACAAATTCTTTTCTTCTTAATTCCCAGTGCGTTGATATTGTATTTTCCCTAACTAGGTAAACCCAAGAAGGAAGTTTGTATCCAAGAGATTCCAGTAGTCCGAGACTTTCCAGACGTATTTCCGGATGAACTGCCCGGTCTACCAGGGGACAGAGAGGTCGAGTTCACCATAGACTTACAGCCAGGAACCCAACCCATCTCGGTAGCTCCTTACCGAATGAGCCGCATCGAGATGGAAGAGCTAAGGAAACAAATCACTGAGCTACAAAACAGTGGCTTCATTAGACACAGCATTTCCCCATGGGGTGCCGGGATTACTTTTGCAAAGAAAGGAGATGGAACGTTGAGACTGTGTATTGATTATAGAAGGATAAACAAGGTAACAATTAAAAACAAGTACCCTCTCCCCCGGATTGATGACCTTTTCGATCAGTTGCAGGGTGCACAGGTCTTTTCTAAAATAGATCTACGATCAGGTTACCATCAGGTAAAAGTGAGAGCAGAAGACATCCCCAAGACGGCATTCCGAACCAGGTACGGACACTATGAGTTCCTGGTTATGCCGTTTGGGCTAACCAACGCCCCGGCCATCTTTATGGATCTAATGAACAGAATCTTCAGAGAGTTTTTGGATAAATTTGTCATCGTGTTCATCGATGATATCTTAGTCTACTCAAAAAGTAGAGAAGAACATGTTCATCATCTTGCCCAAGTCCTCCAGGTACTCAGGGAAAAGAAGTTGTATGCAAAGTTGAGCAAGTGTGGATTTTGGCTCGAGCAAACCGCCTTCCTAGGACATGTTATATCGAAGGAAGGGGTGTCGGTGAACCCCGAAAAGGTTGAAGCGGTACTTGGTTGGGAAAGGCTGACAACAGTTAAGGAAATTCGCAGTTTCCTAGGGATGGCGGGTTATTACCGCCGGTTTGTCGAAGGGTTCTCCAGTCTAGCGGCCCCTCTAACCCGACTCACAAAGAAGAATGCAAAGTTTGATTGGAATGAGAACTGCGAAAGGAGTTTTTCAGAATTGAAGAAGCGACTGACTACTGCACCCGTGCTGGCTCTACCGAGTGGGTCAGGAGGGTATACAGTTTATAGTGATGCCTCCTATCTGGGCCTGGGTTGTGTCCTGATGCAGCATGGAAAGGTTATAGCATATGGGTCTAGACAGCTAAAGAATCATGAGAAGAACTATCCTACCCATGATTTGGAGCTTGCCGCAATCATACACGCCTTGAAAATCTGGCGCCATTATTTGTATGGAGAGACCTTTCAGATCTACACCGATCATAAGAGCTTGAAGCACATCTTCACTCAGAAGGATCTCAACATGCGTCAGAGAAGGTGGATGGAACTCCTCAAGGACTATGATTGTGACATCCTGTACCATCCAGGTAAGGGCAACGTAGTAGCCGATGCCCTCAGTAGGAAGAGTGCAGGCACCCTAGCCCATCTGATGGTTTCGGAATGCAGGTCCATTGGGGCTACGCAGCAGGTTCGACTGCAAGATCTGAAGAGGGCCACATGTTTGAGCCACCTAGCAGTCCAACCCGAGTTAATCCAAAAAATAAAGGAAGCCCAGTCAATCGACCCCGCCCTAGTAAACCGCAAGAAGGATGCAGAACAGGGAGTGAACTCAGAATTTCAGATTTATGCCGACGGATTGATTCGTTTCAAGGACAGAATGTGTGTCCCAGACGACAATGAATTAAAAAGAGACATCATGACAGAGTCCCATAGTTCAAGGTTCGCCATGCATCCAGGAAGTACAAAAATGTACCAAACTATGCGACCCCGATTCTGGTGGAATGGGATGAAGAGAGATATAGCCGACTTCGTATCTAAGTGCTTGGTATGTCAGCAGGTCAAGGCAGAACATCAACGCCCAGGGGGGTTGCTTCAGCCTTTACCGATTCCAGAATGGAAGTGGGAACACATCACCATGGACTTCGTATCGGGACTACCCAAGGCACGATCGGGACACGATGCCATATGGGTAATTGTTGACCGACTCACTAAGTCTTCCCACTTCCTGGCCATCAGAATGACTGATTCGTTGGACAAGTTGGCAAGAATGTATGTCCGAGAAATAGTCAGACTGCATGGGGTCCCAGTAACAGTGGTGTCCGACAGGGATCCCAGATTCACTTCTCGGTTCTGGAATAGTTTCCAGCAAGCTATGGGAACAAAGCTGTCCCTTAGTACTGCCTTCCACCCCCAAACCGATGGACAATCAGAGAGGACAATCCGTACGCTGGAGGATATGCTCCGAGCTTGTGTCCTTGACTCCGGAGGCCATTGGGACGACCATCTACCCCTGATAGAGTTTGCCTACAACAACAGTTACCAAGCAAGCATCGGTATGGCCCCATACGAGGCGCTATACGGGCGTCCGTGCAGGTCACCGATTTGTTGGGAGGAAGTGGGCGATAGAAGATTGTTTGGCCCGGATTTGGTGGAAGAAACCACGTCCAAGATAGTTAAGATCAAGAGGAACATCCAGACAGCTCAGAGTAGGCAAAAGAGCTATGCTGATACCCGGAGGAGAGACCTGACCTTTGAGAAAGGTGACCGGGTGTTTCTTAAGGTCACCCCCTTCAAGGGAATTAGTAGGTTCGGCAGAAGGGGAAAATTAAACCCCAGATACATTGGACCCTTTGAAATCTTAGACAAGATTGGTACCACTGCCTACAGACTTGCACTGCCCCCTGAGCTCTCCCGGGTTCACAATGTGTTTCATGTATCTATGCTGCGCAAGTACAATCCGGACCCTTATCATGTCGTGGCTCATGAACCGCTTTCACTCCGAGAGGACTTGTCTTATGAAGAAGTACCGGTCAGTATCACGGACCGAGAAAGCAGAATACTCCGTAACCGGGAAATATCATTTGTAAAAGTCTTGTGGCAGAACCACACGCCTAGGGAGGCGACTTGGGAGCTGGAATCAGAATTTAGGGCCCAATATCCTCATCTGTTTGATCAAGAGTAATGAGGCAAATTTGGGGACCAAATTTCTTTATGGGGGGGAGAGTTGTAGCACCCGGAAAGGAGGAAAAAAAAAAAAAAAAAAAAAGGGGGCCACGTCAGCAGCCACGTCAGCAGGCCCGGTCAGCAGTCCCGGCCAACCAGGGCCTGCCACGTGGCAAGATCGCGTCACTCCGAAAGGAGCCACGTTGGCGATCCGCGTGGGTGCGATCCGACGGCCCAGATCAATCGTGCGATCGGACGGCCCAGATTCAAACGCACGGACGGCCCAGATTCAATCAAAAACGAACGGCCCAGATTAAAACGAAATGAACGGCTGTGATCAAAAGGCAAGGGGTTATAAATAGAACCCCCACACCAGACCAAAAACCCTAGCCGCCAGCCGCTCGCCGGAGAAGACGAACTAGAGGCCGACCGCCGCCACCCGCCATCGCATCGGGGAAATTTCCGACCGCCGATCGAGGTAAATTTCATACCCCCGACTCGTTTTTCCCCGTTGATTCCTCCTATGGCCAAATTGAGGCCGAAATCCCGGCCAAACGGCCGGAATACGCGGCCGAAGCCCAGCGGCGCCGCCGCGCCCCCTCTCAGTTTTGCCTCCGACGAGGTCCTTTCCCGGCCTCCGTTCGATGCAATTTTTATATCACCGTGATCACCATTCTTTTCTCTACAGGTTGACCGGAGCCGAATCACCAAAACACGAACCTCGCCGGAGAGCCGCTGCACCCGAGAGCGCCGCCGCCGGTAAGCTCTATTTTTCCGTGATTTTTTGGCCCCCCGGGGGCCCTAGGGTTGTTTTCTGACAAGGACCAATGCGAGTGTGGCCGAATTCGGCCGAAAACAGCCAACCCGAGGCGACTCGCCGCCGTGCCGGAGTTGCGATTTGGTCCGAAAGGGGCCCTGGGCCTAATTTGGATTTTTTTGAAACACGTGCAGGTACTGTTAGTGTGTTTCAGTTTCCCGGAAAAAATTCAGGGAAAATTAGGGACGGCCTGCAGGCGCACTGTGAATCGTATTCGGATCCCGAAAACAAGTAAGGACCCCTCACCCTATTTCCTATCACGGTATTAAAGTTCAAAATGATAAAACGGTATTTCTTGAATTAACGCATGTGTGAAATTGCTTAAGGTTGCTAATGGAGCCCGAGTCTAGTGTGATTGATGATTTACTGTTATTTGGCCTGTTTTACACTGTTTTACAGCTTTAAATGCATTATGGGGTTTGATGTGTTCATTTTATAGTTTCGAATGCATATATTACTGTTTTATTAATTATGGGTTGAATGACTGAAGAACTGATACTGTATGTTGTCTGTTCGGCATGAATTACGATTTGCTTGTTTAAATGTGAATTGATGATGCTTATTGAGGAAAAAGGGAAATGAAACATTGTATAGACTGATAATTGTATGATGGGGTCAGCCTGACTAGATATCCTGGGAGATGGTGGACGGACCGGGTCCGTAGGGAACCCTACCGGGATTGTGGTCTCACATGCCGGACGGGGTATGGAGATCTTATGGTTTTGGCGCCCATACCGGACGGGGTATGGGGACGGCCCGTTTCACCCTCATACCGGACGGGGTATTGAGGTTTATGGTTTTGGCGCCCATACCGGACGGGGTATGGGGACGGCCCGTTTCACCCTCATACCGAACGGGGTATTGAGGTTCATGGTTTTGGCGCCCATACCGGACGGGGTATGGGGACGGCCCTGGAAACTGATTATGAATGTTAAAGGTTAACGGGTAGCGGAACCCCTATGGACCCCCATGGATACTAGTAGGCTGGTAAATGAGAAAAGGATATGTTGTATAATGATTGAATTACAAAAGGCGTGATAAGTGCTATGTTTTACAGCTTATATTATTCCATGATTGTGATAATGTTATTATTTTTCTTATATTGTTTTCATAAATTCCACCGAGGTAAGTGGATAGTAAAGGTTTTCATGTTAATAAACGAGTTTATTGTAAATTATGCTCCATTGGTCTTTTTTGTGTTTTTCTACCCACCTTTACCTCCGTGACGGTGAGATATCGTGATGTTCTTACTGGGCTAGTGTAGCTCACTCCTTATTTAACCATTTCAGATCAGGAAGACATGGTTCCCGAGCCCGTTCCGCAGGAGGACGACGAAGGGGATACCTAGAGACTCTGTAGTCATACTCATAGTTTTATTTTCGAGTTTCTCTCTTAGTTAGTTTAATCTTTTATATTTTAAGTACGTTTCTGGTTTTTCGTGTAAGGGATGTTAACTGAAATTTTGATCTCGCTTCCGCATTTGATATATTTAAATACTCATTTCATTTTAATGTTTCCGGGGCCGTTACAAATATTATGAGGTGGTTTAATAATGCATGTAAGTTGTTGTAAAAGGCAGACACCCATATTACGAATTGAGTATTTAGCATGATTGTAATAATATAACGATACTGAAATTATCACTGTGTAGAAGAATTAAAATTTTAAATGCTATATTTCTTATACGTTAATTTGTAATACCCAAAACAATATACTGAAATGTCTTAAAACCTAAAGTATGAAAAACTACTAAAAAACTATTATTAACCTCAATTCGAGTCTGGTGGGGTAGATAAATAATATCTTATATATTTTTTTACTCATCGGGATCCGAATCTTGATTGTCTTGATCTGAAATAGTTAATAATAAGGAAGAGGGGGAGGGGGGGAGAGGGGAGGTTAGCTATATTAGTTCAATAAGAATATCAAAAACCTTACTACTGATACAGTAACCGAAGGATTGTAGAAAACCAAAAAACAACCGATCCAGCATACATTTTTTCTTTGAAACCTAAATGTTATGCATTTTTTACCCATTTTTACTGACAACATTATTATTTCCTTTTCTAACTAACAATCTTCCAAACACATACATTAAGATACAATAAGAAAAATAACTAATTTACAGTAGCCATGGAAGTCAGTAACTTAGTTTTTTACCATTTTACCCAACTAGGGTTATTTACTGTCCTCGTTTCTATTTTATTATTTTTATTAATTATACTACTGGTATCACTGGGGGCTCATAGGAATTCCCGCTATATGTGGGTATTTAAACATATTCTTTGTAAATCATCAGTCATTCCCATACTCTATCCAGTAATGGGTGCCACAATCAAAGACCGTCTCAATACTCCGTCTAGTATGGGTGTAATTACTTAACTCTCAATATCGTTCGGTATGAGACTTCACAACCACGTACGATTGAGGCACGCCCACGGTAGGGGTCATTCTATGTACCAAGTCCGTATACTCTTTTTTATGATATCCAGTAGACCTTAATTCATTCATGTCATCATTTTATGCTTACATTAATTGCATACTTCACTACTTTTTATACAATTAATGGTCCGTAAAAATTTTACATTGAAATGACACAAAAACGTGCAATCATGCCTCAATACCCATCTAGGAAGATGTATACCAAAAGTAAAGATAAATTGTACTAAAATAAATGGAATAAAAATTTTATACCACGAACCAACATAAATAACGAGATGGAATGTATAGATTAAGGTGAAACAAGATAAAATAGGACACCCTTAATGAAGCATAAGGAAATAAATAAACTTGTACTAGGTATACCAAGAAATTACGGGAAATAAAAGATAAAAATAAAAATAAACAAAAATAAGGAACAAGGGAAAATATAGATAAAAAAACTAGTAGAAAATTAAACTATCTAGACCAGCCCCATTAGCAACCTGTGTTGAACCATTAAGAGACCACACAATTATTTAGATCACCTTTTGTTATTAGTTAAACTTTAGTATAACCGTTACAGAGGAAGATTAGAGTTATTCTTACCCTGGATCAGGGGCTAGAACACCGTCTCTCTCAATTGTGATTCGCAGCGGCTCTCGACTCTTAGATTTTTTAGTTTTCTAGAAGACTTAGGAAGTATGCATTAAAATAATGTGAAAATAAATAAAAGGCAGTAGAAAAGAGCGAAAAAAACTCACCAGGGTCAATTTGAGGTTCCAGCATAGTGGTGCAATCGAACTGCACCATTTGGTTCTTCTTTTTCAGCGTTTTTCTCCCTCGATCACATCGAATATAGCAGGATTACGATGGAAATTAGCTTAAAATGTGAAAGGAAAGTGTTTTATGGAGAAATGAGGAAAAAATTCAGCCTTACCGATGTCGGTTTGGTCTCTAGCACAATGGTGCCACCCAGCTCTACCGTTTGGTTCATCTTCTCTAGCGACCCCCTAGCCCCTTCAGTTTATCCTTGTGGCTGGGGTTTCTAAGTCAACAAGGGAGGGGTTTAAATATCCCTATTCCTTTAATCCTAACCATTCGATCAGGCTTGGGTGGTGAAATGAAGGTCGTCTGATTGGGACCTATTTAAGAAGATTTGGGTGTGTAGATCTGAGCTGTCCCTCGTGATTTCTAGGAATGAATCTCACTCGTTCATTCCTCAGCCATCAGATCTCCACACAACTGATCAAGGCTGTTCGTTTGAGTCTAGACAGGATTGCAATTTAACTATTCGTGCGGGCAGGAATGGATGTGGGCTATTTGATCTGTTTGGTATACAGATTGCCAGCCTGCCTTTCCGCGTGGAAGCGTATGCTGACGTGGCAACCACACAACACGCTCTAGTTCGCTGAGTTGTTAACTTCGCCTCCACGTGGCCCGTTTTTTCTTAAATTATATTTCAGCCCCTACTTATCCCTTTTCTCTTTAAATTGATCCCTTATTTAGTTATGAAAGGGCCCTGATTTTGAAATTTGTTTTCAAAAGAGTCCTAAATGGGTTTTCTTTGATTAATTTTCCGCATTTCTTTCTAAATTTTAACTTATCTAAATATCATTGATATTTGTTTTTAATAACAATTACTATTATTTTTTAATGAAATTGAAATAACATCAAAATCATTGCCTCATGACGAAATTAATTATCCCAATCCGAGATGTTACAGTTGTGACATATTTTAAATAATTTTTTGGATGATATTTGGAATGTACTTATCACATTTACAAGATTTACTAATTATTTGAAATTGACTTATTGTATTTATAAACTTTATTATATTTTCAAGTTATTTAGATTCTATAAATGTGATTGATATAATTTAAAATTTTGTATTTGTAACGACAAAAAAAAGAAGAAAAATAAAAAATGGAATAATAATAATAAATAAATAAATAAGAAAGCTTGAGGGGGAAGAGAGGGCCAGAGAAGAAGAAGAAGGGAGGCACGGTGAGGAGCCGATCCACGCAAGGCGGAGAAACAACGGCTGAAGGAGAAGGCTTGCACGCGATCATCGCATGACGTGCTGGGAAGAAAGAGTCAGATTGCAGCAAGAGAGAGAGATCTGTTTCTAGTGTGTGGTGTGACAATGTGAAGGTAGATTCTCTCTTAGCATGCAACGCAACGACAGAGAAGGAAACTTAAAAGTGTTATGTACAGCAGGGAAGGAGCGGCTGGATCACAGAGAGGCCAGATCTTGACTGTTTTGGCGAGGTTCGTTTCGAACTAGGCATGCCGCGACTTTCTTAGTGATTTCTGTTCATTCGCAGTGGCATATACTGACTCCGGTAGTGGCACATGCGGTGGTGCTTTGGGATTCCAGTACCTTTGCCAACCAAACTTTAAGTAAGGATATCTCAACCCTCTCTGTAATTATTTAATCAAATTTTGGTTTAATCCTCACCTAAAATTGGTTGCAACTTTGAATTTAACTTACGTAAGATGCCGATGGTGATGATTTAACTGATTTTATGCAAGTGTTGGTATATAATTAATTATGCAATTATACTTTGCAGGTTGACGCACGAGAAATGTCATTTATGATTGCTTGTATGAGTGGGGTGTGTGTGTCAGTTTACGTATCTGTGTCGTGGTGAGTGTGTGTTTTGGTGTATATGTCTACTGAAAATATGTGCATCAGTGTAGGTGTATAAATAAAGAGTGCATACGATGTCATAGAAATGTATATATATATAGATAACTTGTTTATATATAATATGCATAAACCAAGTACTTTTTAAATAAATTATATTTGATTGTTTACATCTAAATATAAATAATAAACAGTATATGTTTGAAATATATATACGCATGAGACTGTTTGTTTAATATATTGTGTGTGTGCTTGATTTTTATATATACGCGTAGTTAGATGTGAATTTTCATTCTAAAATATAACTATAATGTGTCGAGTTTCTGACGTTGTGATGTGAAATAGAAATAATCTTTGAAGAGGAAAAAAACTTACTGGGTATCATGAGAGAGAGTGTACGGACTTGCTACATAGGGTGAACCTTAACATTGATGTATCTTCAGTCTTACGGGGTTGAGAAGTTTCATACCGGACGAGGTTGGGAGTTGGTTAAATTACACTCATACTGAACGAGGAATTGATCTACGTTCTAGATACCACAAACTAAAGATTAAGAAAGAGGATGTCTCCAAGACTGCTTTCAGGAAAAGGTATGGTTATTAAGAATTCTTAGTCATGCCTTTTGGTTTAACAAATACTCTTGTAGCATTTATGGATTTGATGAATAGAGTCTTCCAGCCATTCTTAGATAAGTTTGTCATCATTTTTATTGACGATATACTAATATATTCATAGAGTGAGGCTGAACATGCGAAACATTTACAATAGTGCTTGGGATACTTAGGAAAAAGAAGTTGTATGCAAGTTTAAGAAGTATGAGTTTTGGTTAAAAGAGGTTTCTTTCCTCGGATGTATAGTTTCAAAGGACAGGATATCAGTAGATCCAATTAAAATAGCAGTAGTTGTAAACTGGAAAAAGCCTACAACGGCAACCGAAGTCCGAAGTTTCCTCAATCTAGCTGGATATTACATGAAGTTTATTGAAATTTTTTTAAAGATCGCTACTCCACTAACTCAGCTCACTAGAAAGGACACAAAGTTCAAGTATAGTGATAAGTGTGAACAGAATTTTCAAGAATTGAATAAGCGGTTGACAATAGTCCCAATATTGACTATTTCTAATGGTACTGGTGGATTTTTTATATACAGTGATGCTTCAAAATAAGGATTGGGATGTGTGCTAATGCAACACAGAAAAGTGATAACATATAGTTCTAAACAATTGAAGAATCATAAACATAACTATCTTACCAATGACTTAGACCTAGCTACTATAGTTTTTGGCTTAAAGATCTAGCACTATTATTATATGGTGAAAGTTTCTGAAGTCATATAGACCATAAGAGTTTGAAGTATTTGTTATTGCAGCAAGAACTTAATATGCATTAAAGGAGATAGATGATTTACTTAAGGATTATGATTACAAGATCTTATACTATTCAGGAAAAGACAAAATTGTTACAGATGCACTTATTAGGAAGAGTATTTATACTCTTTCTACATGATGGCCTCAGAGTGGAGATTCGTAGAGGAGTTCTAGAAGTTGAACTTGAATATCTGAGATAAGAGATCAGGATGATACCTAACTAATATAAAAGCACAACCCATTTTGGTGTAGGAGATTAAAGAAACCCAACAGTCTGATCTTACCTTAAAGTTGATTCTGGAAGATGTCAGTAAGGGACTTAAACCAGAATTTAGACTATCAAAAGATGGTATATTGAGGTTTGAAAATAGAGCATGTGTGCTGAATAATAACAGTATGAAAAATGAGGTATTAGAAGAAGCACACTGTTTTAAATTTGTTATGCACCCTAACAACATTAAGATATATCAGAACTTGAGGATCAAATATCAATGGAGTAGAATAAAGAAAGATATAATAGAGTTCATTTCCAAATGTCTCATATGTCAAGTGAAGGCTGAACGTCAGAGGCCAGAAAGACTACTTCAACCCTTGTTGATAACTGAGTGAAGATAAGAACATATTACCATAGATTTTATGGTGGGTTTAACTAAAATAAGATCCCAACATGATACCATTTGAGTTATTATTGATAAACTAACTAAGTCTGCTCATTTTTTGGTTATTAGAGTAAATAACCCATTGAACAAGTTAGTTAAAATCTATATCAAAAAGATTGTGAGATTGCATGGAATTCCAGTCACAATCATCTCCGATCGAGATTCTCGCTTTACTTCAAGATTTTGAACCAGTCTACAAAGTGTCATAGGGACCAATATATCTTTTAGTACTAATTTCTATCCTTAAACGGATGATCAATCAGAACGGACAATCCAAACTATAGAAGATATACTATGAGCCTACGTCCTTGAGTTGCGAGGTAATTAGGACGATCATTTACCTCTGATTGAGTTCGCGTATAATAATAGCTATCACTCCAGCATTCAAATGGCACCCTATGAGGTTTTGTACAGAAGACCTTGCAGATCACTTATTTGTTGGAAAGAAGTTAGGGAATGAAAATTGATTGGACCTGAATTAGTGGAAGAAACTACAATGAATGTGAAATTAATCAGGAGACATTTTTTAATAGCTCAAAGTATGCAGAAAAGTTATGCCAACAATCAAAGAAGAGATTTAGAATTCAAAGTAGACGACCATGTATTTTTTAAAATCTCACAAATTAAAGGAATCATGAGATTTGGGAGGAAAAGAAAACTCAATCCTAGATTTCTTAGACCTTTTGAGATATTGGATAGAGTAGGAGTTGTTGCCTATTGTTTAACATTGCCACCTAAGTTAGTCAATATATACAATGTATTCCATGTGTCGATGCTGAAGAAATATCACCCTGATCCATCACATGTACTCCGATATGAACCCCTTGCACTTTAGGACAATCTATCTTATATTGAGTTTCTTGTAGATAGTGGATCGCAAAGAAAAGATATTACGGTCCAAGATAATCACATTAATAAATGTACTATGCCAGCTTCGTTCATCTGAAGAAGTCACATGGGAGCCATAAGAGGAAATGAAGGTCAAATACCCACATCTGTTTGTGACCACTGGTAAGTCCAATTTAGAGAACCAAATTTCTTTTTTTTTAAGGGTGGAGGATGTGATAACTCGAAAATACTCTCGAATTAATTTTTTATATTGATATATTTAATTTAATATTTATATGTGTAGAAAATGTATAATAAAGTTGAAGACATAATTTATAGTCAAACGAAAAAATGATGGATAAGGATGAATGAGCTAGAATCAACATGAAAAGACATGAAAAAAGGTGAGAACATTTTAGATGAAATGATATAATAAAAAGTAATAACTTTTATATAAAATGACATAACGAAAAGTGACAACTTTTAGATGAAATGACACGTGAAAAGTGATAAGTTTCAAATGGAGTGATATAATGAAAAGTGACAACTTTTAGATAAAGTGACATGTGAAAAATGGTAACATTTTAGATAAAACAACATGTAAAAAGTAGTAATCTTTTAGATAAAGTGGCATATAAAAAGTAGTAACCTTTTAGATGAAGTGACATGTGAAAACTTGTAACCTTTTAGATGAAGTGACATGATGAAATATTGTAACTTTTAGACTAAATGGTATGACAAAATAGTGGTAACCTTTCTCTGTAGCTCCCCACTCCTACAAATAGAGGACGGAAGAAGGGATGAAAAAACATTCCGAATGAGAGAAAAATAGTGAGAAACATAAAAGTGAGGAAAAAAGGAGTACGAAGTGTATGATTTTTGAGAGTATTGTGAGGTTTTAGATAAAAATGTTGAAAAAACTCTGCTAAATTCGTAAGAGTAAAGAAAGAAAAAGAGAAGAGGATGAAGGCTCACGATTAAAAGAATATTATAAACCGTTAAAAAAGTAAGTCTTTTCTTAAGTTTTGAAGTTCGGTTTCTTTTTAATTTTCGAATTAGTTTTTTGAGTATTGTATTGGATATCTTTGAGTCGAAAAAGTGACCAAAAATCATCCTAAAACTCTGTTGAAATTTTGAGAGGAAAATATTATAAATAAAGTCAGAACTCTACCGGAATTAAGATTGTGACTGCTAAGGATCTAAAGTAAGTGGATATTTGGGATTCATAGTCTACGTAATTTTGAAGTATTTTACATATGTTTAGTACAAAATATAAAAGTGTTTGACTTTGTTTGTCATATTTGTTAAGTAAGTATTTATTAAAGTTTTTCTTTGACATAAGTGTTATTTTACCTTTATTTTCGAAATGTGATTTTGATATATGTGCATAACTCATTATGGAAAAGAGTTATTCTGAAAATACCTGCATTATATTAGGCTTTAATGTGGCCATACATAACCGTTCTGTATTCGGGTGTATTGACGAAATGATAAGTCTGTACCCATACATAACCGTTTTGTGTTTAGGTGTATGGGAAATAATCTGATCTGCATGCCTTAACCATTTCATGTTCGGGGATAACAGTGTTTCAAGATGCTCATGTATGCCATTTCGTGTTCGGATACATGAGGAACCACTGATAAGTATATGTGCCTATACATAATGTATGATAATTGATTGATCCTCTATAATAGTGATGAAGTCTACAACAAAGTAATTGGGAATCTATTTTCTGATTTTTGCATTCGTCTTCTAATTCGTATATCTGTTTTGGAAAGATGATATGATATATATTTTATTGTATGTAAAGAAATTATATATTGCATGTACTATATTGTGATTTCATAATATCGCTTATTGGGATATTTTATCTCATCCCCCTATCACCCTCCAGATATTGAAGATACCGTTGCAGAGTGAACGGTAATACGAATGAAATTTTTGAATCTATACTATGACATTAAGGTTAATATTTCATACTTTTGTTTAGTAATATAAATAAGAAAATTTAGAGTCTCGTATATATGTTTATGTTTTACATTTAAGGAATGTAACACTTCTGCGACTCTGTTATGATTAATAAAGTTAAGTTATTTTACTTAACTCGAGTCTATGTGATCTAAGTAGGTTTCGGTCATTATCCTATAAAACAAAGTATAGTTCGTGACATGGAATTTTTTTTAACAAGAAAGTTCAAGTAAAATCCTTGATCAACCACATAAGATGATTAACTATTGTAATCTATGAAAAGGGTATCAAATAGATTCGTCTAGAAACAAGATTTGAAAGAGAGCAAAAATGGCGAATTAAAGGTAACTTGTCTTCTTAAAACTGTTGTGGTTATCATTATCATCATGCTATGATATTTCATTTTCAATGTTGCAATCTATATCTTTGATCACTAGTATTGATTATTTTGTAGTGGAAAACAAAATCCTCCACAAATCAAAAGTTAGAATATACACTTGTGAGCTTCAAATTGTATATTGATAAACTTTAGATAATTAGTTATGATGACAATCAAGCTTGATTTACCAATAGCAAAAGGTCTATACAATAAATACCTGTATTTTTAAGTGTTTTAACTCTTTTACATAACTTTTTTTTCTTCAGAAACCTATCAAATTGTCAGTAATAATCTTTGTTAAACTCTCGTCCATGGACAACATCACGAAAGTTGCAAGGTGCTCGAGATTGATAAAATGCCACATGCTCAAACCTTATCCATATCCTTCTTCATCATAGTAAGGACATTCCTGATTATACAGCTTCATCACCTTCTTTTTCTTTTTGATCTTCTCTACCTAGATAATGACATAAGGCAAGTAAAATTCTATTTTTATGTCTTTTAACTTCTTATTAAAATAGAGCTCAAAATATAACTTTGCATAGCTATTTTTTTTATGGCTCTTTAGGAACAAATGTTCATTTTAAAAGAATACCTTAAAGGGTATTAGTGATGTCTTCTCATTTTTCTGTCAAGATAGTAAATATTTTCTTCCTAAAGATCTTCCTCATTTTGAGACACTCCATTTTAGGATTGATATTAAAGTGAAGATAAATCTCAATGGCATTGTACATCTTGTTTAGGGCCAAGCTATAAAGCTCATTGATGGTGAGGGTTAGGCTTGAAGGAGCTTAAAGGGTAAAGAAGAAAAATAAGAATTTAATGAGATACAGTCAT
Source organism: Carica papaya (assembly GCF_000150535.2). The sequence continues at coordinate 46,417 of NW_019014510.1, forward strand.
AGCTCTGATGAGACAATGTAACAGGCTATGGAACAAAATAGCATGATGGAATCCATGACAAAGGCATAAGCGAAGAACAAGGTGAAGTTTGTTTGTAGCATCTTAGAGATTGAGGAAAATAAAGTATTGATTTTTTAAAAACTTTTTTTAATTTTATGTTTTTAATTTTTAATTTTTAATTAAAAATATTAAAAATTAATATTTTTTTGACGTAAACGTTATTGCACATATGATATTTGACGTTGATACTAATATAATCAAAATGCGATGTGTTCCGAATCTGGGTCCACGTAACACTTCTATTAATAATGTGAATTAGTGGTTGGAGATTAAATGACAATTTTTTTTAAAAAAAAAAATATAGGAGTTAAAATTATAAAAAAAGAATACATAGAGTAACTTAAATATTTTAAAATAGTACATGAGTCAATTTAATATTTCAACCTAATCCTTGACAATTGCTTGAAGTAAACTAATAACACTTATTGATTTTAGTTCAAAGCACCTAATAATTATTCTTATTTCAACAATTTATATTTGATTATTGTTAATGATATTTTAGAAGTAAAACTTTAAATATATCATAAGGATACAGAGAAGGGTACTGTTAGAAGCCATATTAGAAGGTTAGTTTATTCTTTAATTTATTAGAGGTACTTTTATTTAAACTATTAAAATGTTATTTTTATGCCTTTTTTAAAAAAAAGAAAAAATTATCCTATCACCTTTTTAATTTACAAATATTTTTCATTAATCATTATTTATATAAATAAAATAAAACATACAAACCCCAGTTATTTTTCAAAGATTTTTATAAGCTTCCCAAGCTTAATATTCTCAATTACTTATAAATTAAAAACTTAAATAAACTAAACCAAAATTCCTCTCATTATTTGGAATATATTTAACAAAAATAAAAATATTGGGTCCTCTCTATCTTGCCTCATGGGCTGAAATTTTTAGGCCCATTTCTCCGGACTATTTTCAAGTATTTTTTATATAAATATTTATTTCATGTAAGCCAGACCTAAAGTTTAATGTAAAAATTATTTTCTTTCTACTTAACTATCACATACATACATACCATCACACACACACACACACACACATATATATATATATATATATCTTGAAACATACATAAAGTTAACAAATAAAATTTCGAGGGAGGCCCACATTACTATGCCGTCACCCTAATCCAAGCCCAGTAAAATTTAGTGCTGGGCCCTTTATCCAAGACCATAATATTTTTCTTGTATTTTTTTGGAGGTTTTTCAAATGTCCCCCATAACATAAATAATAAATAAATAAATTTACATCAATTTCTAATATTATTTATGAATACTACTTTTTCATCGTTAAATATTTAATAAAAATAATTTATAAAAATTATAATTTAATAATTAAAAATATTAGGACATTATTATTAATGTTGGAATTCAAACTTGCAGTAACGGATAGTAGACAAATCACACGTAACGCAAGTGGCTTGGTAACTTAATGAGCATACAAGAAAGGTGCTACGGGTTCAATCAATGACAGAGCCGTCAAATTTGATCCGTCCGTTACTGTTAGAATCCAGTATCCGAAACCCGTATAGGAATAATCCAATCCAACTGAAGACAAGTAACCCCTCATGTCCAAACACAAGGAGTTTAAATTTAAGGAGTAGGGATAAATTCCCACATGCATTGCTCATGACTTTCCTAACAAGTCCACTTCCTCGCACCATCCTCCCTTCTAACCCAAGAAGCAATATGAGCCGTCAGATCAACATCCTCACGCGGGTCCCACAGACCACATCACAATGAACAGATCACAGAAATTTTTCTTTTCAATCCCCTGCTGCTATATAAATCCTAGGATGAACATCGCAGCCTCCCGTTCGCCACATTTTATTGGCTTTGTTAAAGAGAACGAGAACGAAAAGGAAATATATGAGCAAAACCCTTGTTTGATCTTTGTATAGTGCATATACATATATAGCAATTATCTTCTCATATATATAAATATATAGACAGGGAGATTAGAGAAGGGGACAATGGCGGACGCGTTCTGCTCGGACTGCAAGAAGCAGACGGAGGTGGTGTTCGACCACTCGGCTGGAGATACGGTGTGTTCAGAGTGCGGGCTGGTGCTGGAGTCGCACTCCATCGATGAGACCTCCGAGTGGAGAACCTTCGCCAACGAGTCGGGAGACAATGACCCCGTTCGTGTTGGTGGACCTACCAATCCCCTCCTTGCCGATGGCGGCCTCTCCACCGTCATCGCCAAGCCCAACGGCGCATCTGGGGACTTCCTCTCCTCCTCCCTTGGCCGATGGCAGAACCGCGGCTCCAACCCCGATCGGGGGCTGATCCTCGCTTTTAAGACAATAGCCACTATGTCCGATAGGTAGTTATCACTTCTCTTCCTGATTCCTCAATTCACTTTGAAGTTGAAATATCGTTTTCTCTCTTGCGTTCCGAGAGAAATTTCTAAGGGAATTTGGATTTCTGATTCTGATATTCAGCCGGATCGGGCTTTTGATTTATGTGATTGCTAGTACTGATTGGTACTAGCGTATTGTGTGTTAGATTATAAAGTGTTGGTTATGAAGAAAGTTGTAAGAATTGAAGGGTTTTGGGATCATTGCTAATTGAGAGTATAGACCATGGGATGTGATGACGGGGCTTTTAGCATTCACTTATCTGTGATGAGTATTTCCATGGGTTTTGGTACAGAAGTAGATAAGAAAGCATTTTCGTCCCCTGGTTTGTAGTGTGAGTTGGCTGTTGAATGGATGAATTACATTTGGAACTTTGTTTTGAATAGTTTTGTTTTAGTAGCTAGTTGGGATTTATTGCATTAATTGTTTAGCTTAATGTGCGTTTTCTGGTTATGATCATGTAGTGTAGTGGCCTCATGATTTGATTCAAAGGCTTATCTTCGATTGTTTTGCTTCAATAATGCACGTAGCTTCATCTTGCATTATCAAGCTCATTTTGTATTTGCTTGGATGCATTCCCAGTTTTGAGCTTAACTTGCAGACTAAATATCAGTCCAAATTTCAGGTTTATATCTTTTTTTACTTTTTAAGATTTATTTTTTCTGTCCAAAGGAAAATCATGTAAGTTTTTGATAGGTGTGCTTTTGGTCTCTCTCTGAATATAAAAGAAGAGTAAAAAACATGGATAGTCCAGCTTGAGTTCCATGGCAGGGATATCAGCTTGAGTATAAAACATGGACTGACCAATGTTAGATGTTTATTCCATATCCTGGACCATGTGTGACTATGTGAAGTATGTTATCCTTGTTTGCTTACTTGATAGTTTTATCAAATGCATTAAGTCATTATTCTCTTCCTCTGTCTGGATTGGACTTAATAAACTTCTACATCAATAAACTATGCAGAAGTATTGCTGATATGGGAAACTTTGTTTTTGCAGGTTAGGCCTTGTTGCAACCATCAAGGTATGTTACATCTGCCCTTAGTTATGCGATCTTGTATGGTTTACTCTTTTATGAGCACAAAAGGTTCTTTTATACTTGTAGGACTGGACTTTTTTTTTTTAATTAATATAAATATAGACATATATTTGAGGCATTATTTATTGTGAAATTTATAGATAATGTAAGCACATAATATAATGATTTCATATTAATTTTGAACTTGATTCACGATAGGCCTGATCATTTTTTTTAAAAGATAGGTTTGACCACGTTTGACCCGAGCTTGAGCTGTACTGTAATTTAGTACAAGTGCATGCAAACAGAACATGGATTCTGCATGTGAAATTTTCGAACAAATTTCAAAGTAAATTAATTACACTAGATAACAATTAGAAGTTCTATTAAAATTACAAAACTCTAGTTCTAGAGGAGGCTCCAAGATAGCCAAAATATTCAAATAATAATTGCCAGGAGCATTGGGGCTTCCCATTTGGAGCACAAAACAAAATGTCTGTTGGTTTTAAGGGAGAAGGGATGTTGGAGATATTGTAGCAGTCCCGGAAATTTAAAATGGAATTTATATTATAAATATCAAATGCGGAAGCGAAGTCAAAATTTGAATAACATCCCTTACACTAAAACAAAAAACGTGCTCACAAAATATAAAAGATCAAACTACCTAAAGGAAAAACTTAAAAGTAAAAGTTACGAATATGACTATGGAGTCTTTAGGCGTCTCCTTCGTCGTCCTCCTGCGGAGCCGGCTCGGGAACGATGTCCTCTTGATCTGAAATGATTAAATAAGGAATGAGCTACACTAGCCCAGTAAAGACATCACGATATCTCACCGTCACGGAGGTAAAGGTGGGTAGAAAACACAAAAAAACCAATGGAGCATAATTTACAACAAATCCTTTTATTAATAATAAAACCTTTACCATTCACTTATGTCGGTGAAATTCATAAAATAATATACGAAAGCAATAACATCATCATCATCATGAAAACATATATATGAACTGTATAACATAATACCTATCAAACTTTTCGTAATTCAATCGTTACACAACATATTTTCCTAATTCACCAGCCCACTAGTATTCATGGGGATCCATAGGGGTCCCGCTACCCGTTAATCCTTAACACTTGAAATCCATTCCAGGGCCGTCCCCATACCCCGTCCGGTATGGACGCCAAACCATAGACCTCATTACCCCGTCCGGTATGAGGGTGAAACGGGCCGTCCCCATACGCTGTCCGGTATGGGCGCCAAAACACATAAGATCTCCATATCTCGTTCGGTATGGGAGACCACAATCTCGGTAGGGTTCCCTATGGACCCGGTCCGTCCACCATCTCCCAGGATATCTAGTCAGGCTGACCACAGTATACAATTTCCATTTACATAATCTTTCATTATCCTTTTCCCTCAGTCAGAATTATCAATCACATACAAACAAGCAAAACGATAATTTATGCCAAACAGATTACATACAGCATCAATATCCCGGTCATTCAATCCATAATCAATAAAACAGTAGAATATGCACACGAAACTATAAAATGAAAACATCAAATCTCATACTGCATTTAAAACTGTAAACAGGCCAAATAACAGTTAACCGACAAACACACTAGACTCGGGCTCCATTAGCGACCTTAAGCAATTTCACACATTCGTTGATTCATGAAATACCGTTTTATCATTTATTGAACTTTAAAACCGTGATAGGAAATAG
>NW_019014510.1:59969-74130 GCF_000150535.2 Carica papaya
AAATGTTAAATGAATCAGCTTACCAACCTTTCTTTTAATGTAAACCCCATCCCCAAGGCCCAATTTTGTACTTATATTACGCATCATCACCTAATTAATTCTCACGGGGCCATAGATCATCGTCCATAAATCATGCCATAGGACACCAAAGAAGGATATGGTTACAAGATTCCGCTGCTTTCTTGCACAAATAACACCAATTAACCGTGATTTTGCCTCTTATCAATTGTCAAAATGCATTGCTGACTTACTTCACAGGCAAAAAAATCAGTTCTTGGAGGTGCATTCACTTTCCAACTCTGATAAGCTGGGAAGTTAGTCACCCTATCAATCTCACCTCTCACCCTCCTATATCTATATATATTAAGGGAACAGGTTTCCAATTTTCTTATTTAAACTGGTTTTTCAGTTTCTTTTATTGGCTAGTAGCTACCTTGCCCTTAGTTCCTCTTATTCATTCCATCTGGATGATATCTGATTTTCTTTTGTATCCTCTGATGTGTACTTTTCTCTTTCGTTTGAAGGACCGGGCTAACGAGATATATAAAAAGGTGGAAGATCAAAAGTCTAGTAGAGGAAGAAATCAGGATGCTCTATTGGCTGCCTGCTTGTATATTGCATGTCGGCAGGAGGACAAACCACGCACTGTTAAGGGTACAGCCTAAGATTCTTTTATACATCTGGATGCTTCCTGATTTATGTTTCCCTTTGTATATAAGCTTCGCTGAACGTGTGGATTTCAACTAGAAATTTGTTCGGTTGCCAATGGAGCCACCAAGAAGGAAATTGGCCGAGCAAAAGAATACATAGTCAAACAACTAGGATTGGAGACTGGTCAGTCAGTCGAGATGGGAACTATACATGCTGGAGACTTTATGGTGCGTTCTCCTGCACACTTTTTAAATCATTGGAGTCCAGAGCTGCTGTTAATTCTGTTACTTATTCATAGGCGGCATCTTTTCCACTTGATATGATGTCAGTTCTTCATGATATTTACATGGCCCACTTACGTTAATCTCAATTTAATCTTCAGAGGCGTTTTTGCTCCAATCTTGGCATGACAAATCAAGCAGTTAAGGCTGCCCAAGAAGCTGTTCAGAAATCTGAAGAGTTCGATATAAGGTATCTGTATTTTTTCCCTTTTTTTTTTTTTTTGCTACAGGCAGAAATCCTTACTTCTCTTTCTTAGTTTACTTGTTGCTTCTGTTATCGTTTGCATTTAAAGCATACAGGACAGTGTCTCCTTTGTGACTCATGCTGGTTTTTGTCCCCCTTTTTAGATATAACATTATGAATAAAGTGTAATCTTTAGGCCAGTAAGATCTATTTGTAAAAGAGGAATGACCTTGGAAATAATAAAAGAAAATTATACAGCAAAAAGGAACAATCTAATAGGAACTTTCACATTTTGAAAGAGTCATAATAGTTGATAGGTCAAACATTTTTTATTAACGATATGCAATTGTTTAAAGGAATGTGCTAATGTTTACAATGTCTTTGGATAATTTAATTTAGCTGGGAATTTATTTATATTGGAAATCCTTCACAATGTAATACTTGTTTGGCAAAAGTTAAAACATAAGGAAATTTCTTAGATCAACGTACAATTTTAAGTGGGCGTCTTGAGAGCCTAAAATCCCCGTTTCACTTGAATAAATATAGTTATTTATAAATTCTATCAATCCTTTTTTTTTCGTCTTATGTCAGTATCTTTACCACCCTAGTACAAGAGAGATTAAATTGCAAGATAGAATTAGTTAGTACATCAGTGACGTTCCCTAGGAAGATCTTTAAGGAAAAATGCAAGGTCCTGAACCAAAGATCTGTAATATAGAGAAAATAGTAACAGAACCATCAAAACTCCTGTTTCTCTCCATATTGTCCACAAAATGAAACTGGGGTATCAAGCCTATATAGTCTTCTTGCGCCCACCATCTTGAATCCCCTCCACCTTTCAGTTCAGCAGATATAGAGTTCTTGACCACCCGTTGGATACCCAATAAGCTGATCTTGGATTGGAAAGCCTTCTTCCTTTCTTACACCTTAAGAGAAGATGACAGAGCAATTGTGACAATGCAACCTCTCTTACTCAAATTATCCAGGGTAAGTTCGCTCAAAAAAGAAAAAGAAAAGAAAAATTATCCACAGTAAGAAAGAATACTCCCCAGGCAGCTTCCCTTACAAAAAACACCATTCAGAGGGAAAATTTGCTTTTCCATTGAAGCAGATTTATCAAGGACAAGATCTCAATTCTGCAGGGCATGGATTTGAAGAAGAAGGTACACCCTTAGACAAGCTCCAGATCGGTTTGTTATCTAATTTGGGATGTATAGAATGGGACTTCAAGGGCAAGCAAGAAACGAATCTCCTTATTGTTCAGATTACAAGAAAGTTATGTAATAGCCCTAACCCTTTCATTTTTGTAACTTGCAATGCCATAAATAATTGGGAAGCAGGAGCTCAAAAGGTTGACCACCACAGCCCCTATCACCCCAAAACTTCAACCTAAGCCTTTGCCCAACTTAGAATGAATAACATCAGACATATAATTCAATCCCTTTCTGATATCTCTTAAACGACCAGAACCATAAGCATCATGATTGGTGCTGGATTGCCACTCCCCCTCAAAGAGACTGTACCTAGCCTGCTATCACTTTCCACCAGAAACAACCCGTACTAATGAGAAATCTCCACAGCCATTTGGCTAAGAGAGCCTTTTGATGTATGTACTCCTTAAATTACTTATCACATGCTCTGCTACATGATTGGTGCTGGATTGCCACTCCCCCTCTAAGAGACTGTACCTAGCCTGGTATTACTTTCCACCAGAAACAACCCGTACTAATGAGAAATCTAAACAGCCATTTGGCTAAGAGAGCCTTTTGATGTATGTACTCCTTAAATTACTTTTCACATGCTCAGCTACAGGATCCTCACAGTATATCTGCTCAATTTCTTTACAGTCAGCATGTACTTGAGTATTTTCAAGAGTGTTGATTTAGTTCTGTTACAAGCTTTTGTTTTTTTGATATTATTAACAGGGTCGCTTCTAGAACCCAAAGTGCTCAGATGCTACAGCCAATTTAATCCTATTTTTGTTTGGGACTTACATTCTAATATGATAGTTAACATAATCTTCTGTGCTGGAATTTGTAAGGGAACCTCTCCTCGAGAGGATATGTCCAAGCTTACATGTTTTTCTGATATTGATCTAACAGTGATTGGATTTTCTCAATAATAAAGTTTCTTGATAGGTTTCTTATTAGAGCATTGAATACATTTTTATTATCTGTTGCTTGGTAACCCCCTTGACCTTGGTTTCTACCCGTTGCAGGAGGAGTCCCATATCAATTGCAGCTGCAGTTATTTATATTATAACCCAACTGTCAGATGATAAGAAGCCTCTCCGAGGTTTGATATATCTTCCTCTTAACTGTTCAGAACAATGAATTTTTTCCAGTCAGTCGCATTTTTATTTCAAACCAGACTTTGTGCTTGGTTGAAGCCTATTGGCTAATTGATAGAGTTCCCTTCCTTAGCATGGGAGTAGATTGCGCGCCCAAATTAGACTTGACCGATCAATAGAATCAGGTTTTGGGTTTTGTCTAATTATTGTGGCAGTTTCTGAATCTATCCTGTTGATATGTTGGGGTTTCATGGTTGTTGTACAAGTGCATTTATTTGACACATGGTGATGTCTGGATGCAGACATCTCAGTTGCTACAGGAGTGGCCGAGGGGACAATCAGAAATTCATACAAGGATTTATATCCTCATGTGTCGAAAATAATACCGGCCTGGTATGCAAAAGAAGAGGATCTTAAAAATCTCTGCAGCCCTTGAAGTGTAAAGAATAACGGGAATACAGCAAAACTTGATTACTTATGGAGCATTTCTTTGAATGTATTAGAATGGTCTTGTGGAGGTACAAGGAGCGGATTAAGTTCTATCTTCATTTTTTGAGCAATCAACTAAACAAAGAGGTCTGGTGCTCTGCTCTAGTTTGTGCTTCAACTTGTTACAAAATTAACTAGTGAATTGTTGATTCATGAGGAGGGCTGTTTCTTTGATGGTATTTCAAATATTTTTTTAGTAATGATGTGTAAACAACACCTCCATTTTGTGGCACTATTCTGTCGAAAGATTCTCTGTGCTCCCCCCTGTCTCTGTTCCATATGGTACCCTTGGACTACTTGGGAGGAAGCCTGTATTGTCAGGAATCAGGATTGTCCCTTATATCCTAGAATTGGTCTCCGCCTGCAATAGCAGAAAGATGGATATTTACATGTCCTAGTTAATAAAATTTTTATAGGTGATGATATAGTTGTGTTTATATTTATCCAAAATTTCAGGAGATTATATTATAGTAACAAAAATGGGAGAATGCCAAACAGTTGAGTTGGTAAAGACTTCTTTAATGGCAGCTTGGCAGTTAATTAAACACAATGTGTCTAATTCCAACCCAACTTTCTTTTTATTCTAGTTTCTTAAAGACAAATAACATCTGCTTATCATTTACTAATACAAATATTTAGTGCTCGTTCTTTTTTTTTTTTCAATTTCTAAACATTTTAAGAAATAAAGTAATCATAGAGTGGTGTTCCCAATCATCAAATGAGTGATTCAAGATGATGAATGTTACTTACATTAGTACTTGATAACAATATATGTATGTATGTATGTATGTAAATATATTATGAGAATATAATTAATATAAGTAGGGATTGGTACCTTAAAATTCCCAGAAGGGTAATATTTTTAGTCTGACTATCTTACTCGTCGGACTCAAATGTTCCTCATAATTTCCGGAGAGCTGAGCTGAGTGTGCTCCCACTACTTGCTTCTGTCTCATTGGAAACTAGTGTTTTTCTGTATTCCTTTTTGGATAACAATCTGAAGCTTAATTTGTTTGAAAATTCATGAAATAATTTTGTTTTATTTCCACAAGGAAATGAATACTAAATTTACTTCATTTTTTTCAAATCATCCACACATTATCTTCTAAAAAAACTTACTCAAGCGAGTGACTGCCTCAATATCCTACTGAGAATACATCATATAATTTAATTTTTAATATAAATTCACACATTTTATTAAATAAAATAAAGTTGACCCAAAAAGATGCTGCACTTGAAACCCTGTAAATTCCAATTGCGACCCAACTAGTAGTTGCCAAAAAATAAAAACCCATAATCCAGTTCTTTCTTCCCCCCCCAATTTGGTGTGGATTGACAATCTTGAATCTTCTAGATCTTTTACCCATTTCGGAAATTTTTCCTTTTTTTTTTCTTTTTTTTTTAATAAAGAAAAAAAGCATGCACCAAAATCTGAGTCAAGCTGCAAACGAGGATGAGGTGGTGGTGGTGGTGGTGGTGATCGTGCCATTCCCTGCACAAGGTCATCTCAACCAGCTCCTCCATCTTTCCCCCCTTATCCTCTCCTACGACGTCGTTTCCTCCGTTCAGTACGTCTCTTCCGCAACCCACGTCCGCCAGTGTGCATGGTTGGGACCAACTTTCCGCCGCCGCCAATATCCACTTCCACCAACTCACTCTCCCTCCTTTGATCTACCCTCCTCCTAACCCCAACGCCGTAAACAAATTTCCATCTCATTTACAGCCTCTTTTTAACGTCTCCTCCGATTGTCTCCGCCGGCCGGTGACGGAGCTTCTCCGTTTACTTGCTTCTAAAGCCAGAAAAGTTATCGTCCTCTACGACTCCATGATGGGTTCTGTGATTCAAGACGTTGCTTTCATCCCCAACGCAGAGTCTTATACTTTCCAGTGTATCAGCTTTTGCTTATTTTCTTTTCGTTTGGGAATCAATTGAGAAACATCCAAACTGGCCAGATGCGATAATCCCCGCACACATCCCCTCTCTAGACGGTTGCTTCACGCCTCAGTTCTTGGATTACTCTGCTTTTCAGTATCAGTACCAGAATTTCAGCCATGGACGTCTCAACAACACTTGCAAAGTCATCGAAGCTCCTTACTTGGATTTGCTTCACCGAGAAACTACATGGGCAAGAAGCTCCATGTTTTGGGCTGTCGGCCCACTGAACCCTGTTGTTGCCATATCCACATCCCACCCACGGCATTTCGCGTCAGAATGGCTCGATAAACAAGTGCCAAACTCTGTAGTTTACGTCTCTTTTGGTACAACAACCGCCATGAACGACGAGCAAATCAAGGAACTCGCACAAGGGCTCAAACAAAGCGGCCAAAAGTTTATCTGTGTCTTAAGAGATGCTGACAAAGGAGACATTTTCGACGAAGAAGGGATCAGAAGAGTGGAGTTGCCAGAAGGGTATGAAGAATCGGTAAAACAGTGGGGTCTGGAGTTGAGAGAATGGGCGCCGCAGTTGGAAATCTTGGGGCATAAAGCAATCGGGGGATTTGTTAGTCACTGCGGGTGGAATTCTTGCATGCAGAGCACAACAATGGGGGTGCCAATGGGAGCATGGCCGATGCACTCGGATCAGCCTAGAAATACAATGTTGATAACAGAAGTGCTGAAGGTGGGGATCGTCGTTAAGGAATGGGAAAGGAGAGAGGAGACGGTGAAGACATCGGTTGTTGTGGAGGGTTTGAGAAGGTTGATGGGATCCAAGGAAGGTGATGCTGCGAGGAAGAGAGCAGGTGAAGTGGGTGCCGCAGTCCGGCGAGCCGCGGGTGAAGGTGGAGTTTCACGTATGGAGTTGGATTCTTTCATTGCTCATATCACACGTTAGTAATAAACCAGTAATTCCCAGTAAAATTTGTTGTATATATGTATATATATATATATATATATATATACACATTTAGTTGTTATTTTTGTTTGAAGATTATGTTATAACTAAGGGAGTGTATTATTATTAAAATGTATATGTGAAATTGTTATTAAAAAAAATTGGTTGTTAAATTTAATTGAGTAACTATTTTCTTATAAAGAATTTTTTAGTTAAAAAGTATCAATCATATTTTTATGGAATAACTATTTTCTAAATTATTTTTCATAAATAACTTTCTATTTAAATAATAGCGTGAGCATATCTTGTTTTAACGGTTATGATTTACTTCTTTTTCTTTAATTTGTTTTTGAAGATAATTTTACATTTATCAAATTAATATTACAAAATTCAAAATTTATAGTGATAAAAAATTAAGCCATAAAGTAAGTAGTGAACTGTTAAACACCCATACCAAATGATCCATAATTAGGCTAAACTAAAAAGTAATTACAACTCTTTTTTTTTTTTTTTTTTTCCAATTTGTTTAAGTTTCAATTTATATATATATATATATATATATATGAACTATTATTTTTCCCAAAGATCTTGTACTATATATCTTTTATACCAAGGTGTTCTAAAAATACAAATAACTTCACAAATTCTTAGAATACGGCTTTGTTAAATTCATTATGCCAAAAAATTAGAATGTACCAGAAATATCTAATTTCTCCTCCTACGGCACCTTCTAATTAATTAATCCTCAATTTATTCTAAGTTGTCTTATTATCACCTAAATTTTTTTTTTTTTTTTTTTTAAAGCAATTATAAGTAAATTTCTTGTTGATATTTTTAGCGTTGGCAAAAAAGTTTGTTGCATGATTACATTTACCGTGGGTTTAATTAGATAATTATATTCTTTTAATGGTTGTCTTTATATATATTTGAACGTTCAATTATGTTACTAATTTTCAGAAAATTAGTGACCAAGAAATTTGTGTTATTTAAGTTAAATAAGTTATAAATATGACAATTAATTTAGCGTTTTGAATTATAATTAATTAAATTGATAGGAATGCAAATGTATATATTTGTAATAATTATTAATCTGCAGTGGATTAGCTTTGTAGGCTAGTAGTTGGGGGGGGAACAATCGAGAAGTGGAAACTTATCCAATAATAATTGTGTATGTATATCACTTAAAAACTTACATTCATTCACATCAGGAAAATGTAACTAAGAAACATAATTAAAGAAAATCCAAAAATGTTCATACAATCGTTTATTATATTCAATTTCTACTCTCCAAGATTTATATACCATTTTCAATTCCCTACTGCCTCTATTTTTCTATTTCAATTTCCTAAACACCGTGTATGTTGATCTTGTTTTACTCCATCTGGAAAAAAAACAACATTAGATAATGGGATGAGAGTATCGAACGCTCAGTAAATTCCAACTCAACACCTACGAGCAACCAGAATCACTTTTACAGTGCAGAAACTCATCCACTCCCGTAGGCGTTTTCCTCAACTCAAAACACTTCCTTGAAATTTCTTCCCCCCCCCCACCCATTATCAAGACTTTTTACCATTTCCATAACAGATTGTATAATTTAAACAGAATAACCCACATTCAACTTACTTACATGTTCCATCCATTTGCAGAATTAAGCTGCTTCCCTGCACTATTCTTTCACATACATGCAGTTATTCTTGTCCAGAAGATGGAAAAACATTTGTATGCATGCCCACTAAATCATTCAATACAGATGTCTATTTAACTTATTGGTATCTCCACTTTTAATTCCATGATTTCCCCTCATCTCTTTCATATACACACAACTCCTCTTATCTAGCAACTGAAAAACATTAAAGCAATATGTATTTGTCAACTGAATCACCCAATGCAGTTACTTATTTCACCCATTTATATAACTCAATGTTTTATTTTCATGATTATCCCTCTTCTCTCTATGATTCTTTAACTCATTTTCTATCAGATTTCACACTCGGCTCCACCGGCCGATTTCTCTACCTGTACTGTTCACACCAGCAAATAACGCACACACACCAACCACTAGGGCCATGCGCGCGCACACACACACACACACAGCTTGTATTCCGCGTGCCAGACACAGCCCTTCCGGCCATCTCTTTCTCGGCCACAACTCTGGCCTCATATACATAACATATCCGGGAAATTCACTCCCCTTTGGACCCTCTGTTATCTGGTCCACTCCACTGACTGATCGGTAGTCAGCTGGTTCACATCACTCCGGCCACCACAGGCCACACACACACCACACAATAAGAAACAGCATACAGAAAAATATGAATTAGCCTCAGTTTAATATTGATTAATATTTACTCTCTAGCTTCTGTCACCAGCATCCTCACTATCCCACACTACCATCCAGGCCATTTACGACTCCATACTCAACTCTTTTAATGCCCATTCGTCATTGTTTCTATTCTGTCCTCACTCTCATTTACTGTTTGGGTCACTTAACAGAAGTAAGATTCCCCTGAAAATTTTTCAGCTCATCTCTGTTCAGTCTCGGTTAAGCCTATCATCCAGCAAGTCTCTCCTCTGCATCGGCTATCAGATTTTGTTCATAATTAAGTCTAGCTGGAACACCCTATTTTATTTTATTTTTCTTCTTTTTTTCCTCTCAGCAGTACCCATCTCTCATTCGGTGCTTACCCTGTTCCTCCACAGATTTCCCCTTCCCTGGCTGTTATTCACCTCAAAACTCCACTTCTATATTATGATTATCTCTACCCAGGATTAACACCCCAAAACGCATTCTGTCAGGCCTCACCCGAGCTCTCTCCCTCCGACTATCATTCACCCAAGATTATATTGAAAACCAGACATTATAGCGCATGCCAATACACGTGTATGGATTTTACATTCACTGATAAATTCACTTACAGCGTGCTTCCCTCCGTCTTTCGAGCTTTCATCTCAAATCCTACTCGTTCGACTAATGAATTTACATACACTATAATTCAGATTCAAGTCGAAAAAGGAGCTGAAATGAACTTACCTCTCGGATTTGCGAGACGGAAATAAATCCCGTTGACTCTCTTCCTCTTTTAAGTTCCTCTCAGCCAAAGATGCTTCTCTGCTTGGTTGCTCTGCTCTCCTTTCTTCCTGAATTTCTTTCAATTTTGCTCCCTCTCTCCATCCGTGGGTTTCGTACATTGCCGTCCATTAGGGGATGAGATCTGGACCCTCGATTTCTTAATTCCTTTTAAGATTTCCAAGCTTTCCCTTCCATATCTAAAAAAAAAAAATGTCTTCGACTTGGTCCTTCTATTCCCATTTTTTCTTCTTGGGATGTTACATCATCAACCCTTTCCTTTTTTGTTCCTTATTTTGAAAATTAATTTTATCTTTGATCATATTCATACGTGGACAAGTCAAGCAAGTTGCTTCTTTTTATTTTTTCTAGCAGGCTACGAACAAAATGAATTTCATGTTTATTTACAAATTAAACTACATTTTCCATCAAATACTATGAAGTGTGATTTACAACTGAGCTTATATATGTTTTGCTTTGCAGCTCCAAATTTGACCTCCCACCCAGTTCAAACCTCCTTAAATGGCCGAATCAGCCACTAACTTAAATTAAAGCATTTAATTTATTATAAATATATAAATAAATAAAATAAGACATGTTACATGTAGACTGTAAATGAAGCTCATCTAATTTTTAAAGCTCTACTTCTTTTCTCTGCTCAATTTAATCTTTTCCTTTTCCTTGGGACATAGAACCAACTCTTATTTCCATATTGGATAAGCTTGCTATCATCAATAAAGCTGCGTCGTTTTTGTCTGAATAATCAATTTTTGGTCTTTGTTTTATGGGGGATGATTAAGAGAGAGAGAGAAAGAGAAAATTTATGTCCTTATTCTTAGTGTCTTATCTTCAAGGAAAACATCACATATGAAGATACAGTGTCAGGATATATACATATATATATATGTATAACTAAAGGAAGACATAAATCATGACTACAAGCTTTCAAAATTAGCCCAGTTTCATCAATGGCAGACATGTAATACCTGGAAGATCATGAGCAGCAGACTCACCTTAGAGAAGCTGCAGTGATAGTTACCATAGTGCCTTTTCCTGCATAAAGCCATCTCAACCAACTACTACAGCTTCCTTTCTAATTTCATCCCACAAATCCCAGTTGATTATGTCAGTTCCACCATACATGATCATCAGGTCAAGCTTCGTGACCATGGCTTTCATCAAAAGCATTCTTACCAGATTCAATTCCTCCTTTCCTCTTTCCACCTGACCCCAATCCCTCCAGAAAAATTCCTGAGCATCTCCAGCCATCCTTTGATGCCTGCTTGCATCTATGTAAGCCTGTAATGTGCTCTCTGTAAAAGCCAGAAGAATAGTCATCATACATGACTTGATAAATGACATCCATCATTCAGGATGCAGCCACAATCTCTAATGCAGAAGCCTACTGTTTCCAAAGTACATGTGCTTTCACTTTTTTCTACAACCTATGAGAAGAAATAGGTAAACCTTTCCCAGTCTAAGCTGAGATACAAGAGAGGCTTCCATCAGTTGATGGCTGCTTCAGCCTGAGTTCACAGATTATATGACACATCAATTTCATTTCATGGATTTTCCAGCTGGAGAACTCCACA
Source organism: Carica papaya (assembly GCF_000150535.2). The sequence goes on from NW_019014510.1 coordinate 71,361, forward strand.
ACATATGTAGATTGATAGATGCTAGCTACATCGATCTTCTAGTGAAGATATGTCAACAGAGAAAAGAAAAGACGGGCAATAGGACCATTGAACCGAGTTAAGATCAGTGAGTGTAGGAACAGAAATACCAATAATGAATACCTAAATGGGTAGACAGACAAGCACCAAATCTGTTATATATATTTCTTTTGGAACTATAACCATGATGACTGATGAACAGATCAAAGAACTCGCAACAGGGTTGTAGAAAAGCGAGATGAAATTCATCTTGTTATTCAGAGAAGCTGATGAAGGAAACATTTTTGCAAAAGTTGATAGGAGGATTGAGGTTCCAGAAGGATTTGTTGGGACTATTCTGTCCAAAGACTCTGTGCTCCCCTTGTCTCTGTTCCATATGGTACCCTCCTACTACTACTTGGGACTTGGGAGGAAGCCTGTATTAGTCAAGAATCTGGATTGTCCCTTATATCCTATAGAATCAGTCTCCACCTGCAATAGCAGAAAGATAGATTTTTTCATGTCCTGGTTAATAAAATTTTTGTAGGTGATATAGTTGTGTCTATAATTATCCAAAATTTCAGGAGATTATCTAGTACAAAAGATATACTCAGAATGATACATTTTGCTACATAATACATAAGTGTGTGTCCATAATGCATAAGTTCATGCTTTCCAAAATAACTCTGCTTTTACTTTGTTCAACATAAGGAAAGACATGGGAAACCTTTTCAAATACCATCTTTTGAAGGTTGCTTCAACTCTGAGATTATGAATTTCATTGTTTATCAAGCAGACTGCCTAAAATCTGGGAGTGGAAATAAATACAACCGCAGGTTAACTGAGGATACTCACATTAATCTTCTGCAACATATTCACGAAAACAAGAAGCATTAGATTGTAATGCTCCAGGCCCAAGCATCACTAACTCAATAACTTATTAAACTTAAATTAATGGTCCTCCAAAAACTCGAACTCATCTTATCGTTGATTTGTGATTTTGAGTTTTTATATAGGGTTTAACAATCACATATTTTCCAACATAGAATTAAAATATACAATCTCTATAACTCAAACTCTTGATATTTTCATCAATGCTACATATTACAATCGCAAATCACAATCCAAATACTATAAGGTACAAGATTGCACCAATTTAAAAGTCACCGAGTTGGTACGTACCGACTCTCAAAAGTTGAAGTTCAATTAATTAATAGTTTATGAATTAAACTTTTGAATCCTGATATATCATTCGTAATGCTCCGGTCCCAAGAAGCTTGAACAAACAACTTTTGACTTCAAATCATTTGACTTCAAAAGTTTAGGTTATTATTTATGTATAACTTCAACTTTTATGTAAAATTTAATGATACATATATTTTCGGTTTAAAATTAAACATCACAATAAGAATTTGTTTTTTTAAAAAAAAATAACACAACAAGAATTTAATTTATTATTATTGTCCTTCATATAAGAACATTAGAAATGTTATTAGAGCACATGCTAATTTAGTGACTTCAAGTTGGCGTGATCTTAAACTTTATAACTTATTGGATTATGATTTGTGATTGTGATGTGTGTTCTTGATGAAAATATAAAAGATTTAAATTATAAAAATTGTTATACCTAGTTCCCCATACTAAAGAGATATGTGATAGTTAAACCTCATATAAATTCTTAAGCTACACACTATCAATAATTTTAGCTTGAATCTTTGAGAATTAATAGTTTAAATTTGAAAATTATTTGGCCAGTAGTTCTTGAGCCTGAGGTATTACATGGACACCAAATCCATGCTATCATTGCATTTGGAACCACGTCCATGATATATCAATATACTAAAGAACTTGCAGCTGGGCAAGAAGAAAGTGAAACAAAGTTCATATAGGTATTGAGAAATATAGATAAAGAGAATGTTTTTGCATAAGCTAAAAGAGACAAACTTCCAATAGTAGTGAGAGAGTAGACGGGATATTCTGGGACATCCGTCAACTGTGGCTTTCTGTCTCATTGCCTATGCACTCAGACCAGCCCAGGAATGTTGTGCTCAGAATCCTATTGCTTAAAGTAGGTATGGTTGCTAAAGAATGGTCAGATAGAAGAAATAATCACATCATCAACAAATAAGTTGTAAAGAGATGATGAAATCAGAAGAAAGGGAAGTAATGAGGAACCAGAAGTAGCAATAAGACAGTCTACAGCTTCTCGCATCGAATAAGAATCCTTTGTAGCTCAAATCACCAGAGACTCAAGAAAAACATATGTATCCACATAAAAGTTAAATTGAATCAATGAATTCAAGTTCAGATAATTTTGACAGAAGCAACTGAGACAGGATAGAACTGCGGCCTATCTGACATAACTATAAATGTATCAAAACTTAGGCTGCATTAACAAATTCTTGCTAGAAAGCACTTTATGATGTGGTTCAGAAATACTACTCTGATAACTTGCAATGTAATATTAAGTTGCCTTCACTTTGAAATGCTTTGATTTTGTAACTTCACATAAATAAAGTTAGAGAAAAAGGAGAAAGAAACCCAAAATAGACTTCATAGCAGAAATGAAAAACTCAGACGGATTGTACACAGCTTTTATCCCCTAGTTTGACTTTCTTCTACTCTTTGAAATTCCAATTCACAAGGGTGCAGAATTAACTACAGATATAAGTTTATATGAATATCAAATGAATTTTTTTAAATAAAAAGTGTAAAAAATATCATTGATAACCGAAATCAATAGGGTATTAACACTTATACAAAGTATTTATAT
>NW_019014510.1:82243-92523 GCF_000150535.2 Carica papaya
CACATACATTTAGAGAAGAATCCTACACACATATCATTCAATAGTTAAAGAAACTAAGCCACATTTTTTATTATGCAGTTGCCATCTGACAACTCTTAAATACTAATGTATATAACTTCAGCTCAATATCATGCATAATTTCTATTTATGTTTATGCCTTCTTTGAGAACTATAAAAAAAATTACTCTCAGACAATTTCCAAACTGCCAACTTTGAAAATCCTTTTAATATCCATGAAAAAAGTAATTTACATAATAGATTCAATATCAATAAAACAAGATGGACAAACCACAAACAATTTTAAAAAATTAACAAAGAACAATGTTAACTAAATCCATGTACTATGAAACAAGAAGCTTCTAAAATCATGAAGGTAGTGAGGAATTTTTGTTGGAAAGGAAATGTATACTTCTTTTAAAGAGAGAGAGAGAGAGAGAGAGTATTTTCATACAAGAAAAAAGAAAATGATAAAGATGTATAATGTGGCAGGAAATCAAAACTAGGTTTAGAGCATTAGCAATACAATTTGGATGTTTTAATATATACCAAACAAGATTTCAAACAAAAGTAGTATACTTAAAAATAACAACATTAAGGTTGTAGTTTATTAAATTCTCATTCAATACCGGTTACCCTTTTGAAAATAAAAATAGTAAAAAGCATCAAGGAGGGTGCAACTTGTATATAGCTCTTTACAAGTCCATCAAAGCACCTACCAAGTGGCCTAAGTCCTCAAAAGAATAAAGAGGATGACCTTGTATCAAAAAGCCTACGGTCTAGAACCAAACATCCTTAATTATATCAAAAGAAAACTCTATACCCTCAAAAACCCTTCTATTACTTTCCTTCCAAATAACTTACAAAGCAACCAAAGAGATAAGGGTTAGGATCTTCCTGAAGCACTTAACCCCATGAATACTTCTCCAAGTCTATCAAAATATTCAATTGCTAGTTATAGTTATGCACAATAAGAAAATATGAAAGCTGGAACCAGGAATTGATAGAAATTAAACCAAATGTAACATAAAGATATTGGAAACACTAACCTCCAAAACCTTCATCATGTAATCATTAAAGCTTCTCACGTTATCCTTTTGAGCTTCTTGGATAGCTGACACGATTGCCATTTCGTGAACCTGAAGTGAATATATCATAAATTAGCTTTTTTCGAAATAAATATATTACGAATTACATAATCTACAATTATGCACCAAAACAGGAAAAATTATGTGATGTGGGCAGAATCATGCAAGTGAATAGGAAAATTATTGCTTAAGATAAAGAAAAGCCACAAAACGATACAATCAAACTGCACTTTCCATGATCACCTGAAGAATTTATCCACAAAGCAAAATATCAATAAGTACATGTGAAGGGAGACGAGATTGACTTTTTGTTAATGCAATTTTAGAGTAAAATTCCAGTTCAACAGAAGCACAAGAAATTGTCTCCATATACATTTGAATGGTGTGATCCACATAAAAGCAATTGAATTAGAAAACCAATCAAAATTGTATCACAAAAGAATAAAATTCTGAGAGAAAAATCATAAAAATTCATTTTATTTCAACACGAGTCATAAAAAGTATTAATTCTTCTTTATTACTTAAGGAAGAATTAACAAATACTGCTATTAAAAAAACATAATGACAGAGAAAATGGCTATGATGAGCATAAAGCATTGCGCTAGTGGCAAACCTAAAGAGTAGAACTTATTACCTGTTGCAGATACTCTTCAACGCTAGTTGCCTCAGCAGGGAAGACATCCTCGAACGTTGTCTTCAAAAGAAATGAAAACTGTTAATAAAATATATATCTTCCCACTAAGCAAAGGGAGAAAATAAAATTACAAAACACAAGCAAAGGATATCTCAATGAAATATTATAATCAACTGAACAGTGTCCTTACGATGAGTGTAAAAGAAGCAGAATATACTTATTAAGGGAGCATGGCTATTAATCTCTAATGAGAAAATAAAGAGAAACTGACCAACACGTATAACTAGTGCTACAAAAAGAATTGCATTTTTATCTTTTCAGATATTATTTTGCTCAGCCCTCTAATTACAGGTTTCATCCAAAAAACAGCATGGAGAATAAGTCAAAACCTCAAAGTTTCAAAAGTTTGAAGCAAATTAATATAGGTTATCAAATATCCAAGAGAACATAGAGATTGTTACCTTCAACTCAAAGGATTTTAGATCACGCGCAAGTTGCTCGGCATTTATTCCCTCCCTTGCAAGTAGCCTACAAACGGTACAGAGTAAAAAATATTGATAACAACCATTTTAATTATCCCCTGAACATAGTTTTAAATACAATGCCAATTTGAGTTCAAGAAGATGTGGAAAAACAAAAAAAATCCATACATCAATTTTGGATAATAATCATAGTGAAAACTCCAGAAAGGAACTACACAAGTACCTTGTGGCTGCAATAGACTGGGAAGGAGCTTCTGCTCTTAACGTTTTTGCCTTGAGTTTCTTTGATAATGCTTCTAACTGATCTAGGTTCCTCTGAAACCCATGTGAATAGTGGACTTAGATCAATAACCAGATGCATGACACTATAACTAAGCTTTCTTCAACTCAGTAAATCATTTTCCAGGAATAAAAATGCTAAGAAATATATAGACAGACACTTTCTGGACCTCAGATGTTCTCTTCCCCAGACCTAAGAAATATATTTTCTCGTCTTTTTCTACTTCTCTAACAGAATATTGGTGAATAACCTAAGATTCTCAACTTAAACTTCCTCCAAAGAAATTTCTCCACTTAAAAGGTATTAGAAAAAAACACTACCACAAATAATAGCACGACATCTTTAAGTAATTTACAGCATTTTTCTTTCAATTCATAAGAAAGACAAGTGGGAAGTAGGCTGAGGTCTGCTACCAAAAAACATAAAAAGGAAGATTTCAAAACTTAATTTGAATTTCTCTTCATTTTCCAGTAGTTCAGGAAACTAACTAATATGCGTCGGAGAAAATGAGTAGAAAAGGAAACCTGAAGAGGAGGAAACTGAGCCGAAGGAGCAGCTTGTTCAAGAAGCTTCGATGAGGAGTGGAGCAGATCGGTCCAGCTACTCATGTCTTGTTCATTCGCCATTACACACTGAGAAACAAAGTCATGTATCGCTGTCACGGGGAGGGAAAATGGGTTTTAGCTTTTGAAGCAAAGCCCTAATTCCAAAATGACAGTGACTCCAGTGGATCTTGAAATTTTTTATAAATTGATTGTTTTATTGAATTAAAAAAAATTAACTGTTTTATTCTATCCAAATTAAAAATATCTGCATATAGAGATTATTTGATTTAACTGAAACAAACTCAAAATAACATTCTCAAAAATCAAGCTCCAGCAACACACACACACCGAGAAAAGTTTGCTGTAAATCACAAAGAAGAAAAGAGGAAGAGCATGAAAGTAAAAGTAAATAGACGATGTCTGTAACAAAAATGGGATTTCGAGCACAACTCATGAGCTCATGTATTTTAACAAATGCTCAAAATGACTCTACAAATTCTAAGTGAGAGAAACCACCTGCCGAAAGAAGCACGGGGAAGGATTGCAGCACCGTGTACTTTTGGTAGGGGACGGAAAAATTCGTTGCCGGCGAGATAATCTAGACTTCAGTTCTGCGATTTGGCTGAGAAGAACTAGTGCTTCCCACGAACGAGAGAAAGAGAGAAAGCTGGAGAGCGAGATATGTAGGTTTGGCGACTGGAAGCAGAAGAGCGCATTGTGGTGTATGGCAGCTAAGTGTAGCAGGGGTTTGAGGAGGTAAATGAAGATGGAGAGAAAGAGTTAAAAGGATGAAGAACTAGATGAAATAGTCCGAGTGAAGCTCTGAGAGGAAAGGAGGATTTTGTGAAAATGAAGGTGAGTTAGCATGAAGATGGAGGTGAGAGGGGTTACAGTTTCCGGGGGAGGTGAGAGGGTTTTGAGAGGGATGGGAGACTGGCTACTGGTTCGAGAGGAGGAAGAAAGTTTAAAGGGTAAATGAGAAATTGGGCTTGAAAATTAAATAATTTTGATTTTTTGTAGTGAATTTGTACTTCTGAAAATAAAATTAGGACGGGATTTTCTATGTCCTATGTAATTTTTTTATAAATTTAATATAATTTTTTTGTTGGTCTAGTTAGATCTTGCAATTTTAAAAACTAAAATTACAAAGTTTAACCTAAGTTGATTTTTTCATGTCCATTTATATTAAATTAAATTGATGGTTTTAGGAGTGTAATTTTTACATTTTAAAACTACTTTTATAATTAAGAGAATAAAATTTTTATAGATTTTTTACTATAAAAAAAATTACCACGAAGCTATTACAGTAAAATAAAGCAACTCAGAAAAAACTAACATTTACGTTATTTTAAATATAAAAAGAATCAGGCATGAAAAAACCGACCCGATTTGTGCGATTCAAGAGATGGACATTTTTAGGAACTAAAACCCAATTGAAGCTTAACGCCCGAAACCGGAACCAGAGTGAGATTAGAATGCCGAGGGTGACCCAGATCCTGCGGAAAGGACAGAAAGCTCTAGACGATCTCAACTTGCTCAAGGTCTTGCACTCAGAGATCGCCCACGAACTATCCAATCCTCGCTTTCAGGTTTCCTCTTTCCAGAATCTCATAAAAAAGAAGCTGCATAGTAAAATTTCAGAAAATGAATATGAGTATTGCTTGGACTGGTTCATCAATGCTTTATAAATGGTGTCAGCAAATGTGATTTATGATTTCAGTTATCGTTGTTTTTGTTGCCTTTTTATTGTCATAGATGCCGTACTTCTTCCTGTTATATATCAGAAAAACACCTAATCTCCTGGGTAGGATCCAAATTAGTACTCGAGCCAGTTTGTTTTTTGTATAACCTCTTTAAAACACTGTTTCTTGTACTGCTTAGTTTGTAGTCAGAGATTTTCTCTTCAGTTATCGTGGCAATAAGCTTCCAGAATTTGATAATAGTGATTGTTTGTGGTATTCTTGTGATTGGTTTAATGGAGATTTTCTTTATGGTCTGTATTCTGAATTGGTGTGGCAATCGGATGAACTGAGTTGTATTGTTGTGAATAATTGTATTTGAATGTCAATTAATTCTTATTTTGATTTATTTGGAAATGAATTTTTAATTGGTATTATATCAAGCATTAACTAACAGATGAAGGAATGGAACGGAAACTGAATCACGGAGTTGTAATCTTTTCGTTTCCAAGCAACCATGTTGCTCCTTATGTAATTCTTGACATTTGACATTTGCATGTGCACGGCTCACCATTTTAGGATTACAAGAAGGAAGATGTCTTTGTTTCTATTAATGGAACATAGTTCTGTGCATTAGTACAGGATACTAGTTATGGAGGAGATTTTGTTGTGGACTGGGATTCACCCCAGACACAAGATGTTGTCATGCAGAGGAAGTGCGAGTCCGGTGAGGAGGTTGCTGTCTCAGCTTTATTGGGTCTAGAGACCTTAGGAGGAACTACATTGCACAGGGAGCTTTTGATGAAAGTTTGCATAAGAAAGCCTGGGTTGAGCTCAATTTTGCAGTTTGATTGCAGAGTTGCTGATAGCAGTACCAATAGCTATAAGTTTGACATCCGTAATGCCTACTATCTTCAGTCTCCAATTTCTACTTCTTCTTCAGCTTACAGGGGCCCCTTATTCAGGTATGGTTTATTCTCCTACATTATGTATACATATTAGCAGCATTAACATGACTGAATAACCTCTGATGTCATTTCTTGCCTTCTTGCAAGCCTTTGTCCTAGATATGATCCTGAAAATACAAAATAACAATGGCAGACAATCAATTGTCCTTCCATGCAAGTGTATTCCACCAGGTCATGCTATTGCATGCTACATTGGTACATTCTTAGATGGATTTGTTATTTGCCTTAAATAATTGAAAGGAGATCTCTTGGTTGGTGGAGGGGTTCCAGCTTTAGGATAGAATCGGGGATGATTGAAATTTAGACTTCCATGTATCTTCTCACTCATGGTCATGGAGAGGCATGGACTTATTGGCAAATGGTATTGGACCATTAGTAGGTTTTGCTGCCAATTTCCAGTGGGGGCCACTTATTTCTTTATGGCTAGAATGTATGTGGCTTATTTTCCAATTATCTGAGCATTTCCTGGCCTTTGGTCTTCAGCTTTAAAACAGCAGATGCTAACTTCCTAGATAAATTATTCGAACATGTTTGGATTTTGTGTAGACCTATTCTTCCTCCTTCCTATCTTTTGGTGGATTATATGGATGGTTTCTGCCCCCGGAGTTGGTATATTCAGTTATTCAGTCCTAGCATTGCTTGATATAAAATCCTTTCTAGACTATTTAAAGAGAAGACTTGATTGCTCGAGGAGAAATATTATCTGCTCTTTGGTGTTTTAGATAGATCCCTTCTGTTATCTGGGTGATTTTGGACTCTGGAAATGTTGAAGACATTCTCAAGGTACAAGAATTTGATGAGAGCTTTGGAAGAGTTGCCTTGGTGTCTAGTTTCCTCGTGGGTTTTATCCATTAGGATTCCTTAATTGATTCTCTTCATAGAATCTCTTTTTGAAAAAAAGTTTACAATATATTCAAAGAGCACTGATAATATGCTACCTGTATATTTTTTACATATGCAAGTCTCACTTTGGATTGCTCTGTATTCTTAACTTAATTTATTACTGAAGATGCTTTTGGCACTCGGTTATTATGTGGTATTTAATCCTTCATTTAGTTTCTTCATTGACAATGGTCTTTTATGAACCTCATAGTGAAGTGGTTTAGATAACAGACTTCCTACATGGGCGGCAACTAAGTCCCATCATGTGGTCAAGGCTATTAATGATAGAATAATTCTTCTTTTTCATTTTCCTTTTGAATGTAATTAAGGTCATGAATTCTCTCTTCATAATGCAGTACTCATGCTCGGCCATGTGTTACTCTAGAACAAATTTGTCAGTTATTTATGGTCTGCACAACATTAACATACTCGCACATTTCAGCCAAATGCTTCAAGTTCATCCTTTTGTTCTTCCTTTGTCCATATATATGAGTGCATCTCTGTGCGTGGGTGTCTCTGATTTTTCATGTCTGCAGGTCTTTGGACCCTCAATTGCAAGAAGCACTAAAGGAATATCTAATGTCCAGGGGAATCGGAGAAACCCTTATCAACTTCCTCCTCCTCCACCTACATAAAAAGGAGCAGGGTCAATATGTGAAATGGTTACATCAACTTGAATCCTTGGTGGGGAAAGGCCAGTAAACAAATTGCAGCAGCAGATTGAGTTGTTATTTGCTTTTACTGGCTTTTATTTTTGTTCCTGGTGCTGCTGAGTTGTCATTTGTTGTAGAAATAGAAGCTTCTGATTTTCTTGTTGATTAGAAAAAAGAAACTGTTGTTTTAGTAATTCAATACTAATGAGCTCAATTTGCAAGAGGTTTCGCCTTAGACTTGATTAGGATTGAAGTCTGTTTAAGCCATGAGAATGAAGAACAACATGGTTAGCTGCAAAATAATATGACATTAAGCTAACCTAAAATGCCAATGCCCGCCCAGGAGGTTCTCAGGTCATTGAGCTATCAATGCTGCAGGCAAACATAACACATTAATGAAAACATTTTATTATGGATGAAAAAGTTCTTATATTAAGATTTTGTGGAAAGTGAATTACTAAAATATTTTCTCAATTTTAGTTATACAAAATTTTTCAAAAAAGAAAATGAACTAACTGTTTAAAGAGGGAATTTATAGCTTCTTAAAAAAAAAAAAAAAAAAAAGAAGAAATTTCAATTTCCAAGTTCTCCAAAACATCCCCTCTCTCCAAGTTCCAACCAATAGTTGCTAACAAAGGCAGGTTATCCATTTTCTCCTGCTAATAGATGAGCTTTTCTTCATTGTTAACCATAGGCAGATATCTCTATTTTGCACACTTGTGTTTCAGAATTTACTTGATCAACTCAGCCACTAAATCAAAAGCCCAAATTAGGTTTTCTTTATTTTCTGAATTCGTCATGAGTAATGATTTATGATTTTAGTATTGCTACTTATCCTTTTGTGTCTATTACTGGTTGTTAATTATCAACTATGGGTGTGTTTCTCTTAATGGAGGAGAATGTGATAATTACATGCCCTAATGATTCCATCAAGGAGTGTAAGCACTGCAAATACTCCACACTGTTGCATGCAACTTATTGTTCTAGGTTAGAACTTTTTTGGTATCATTATGAAATTTCCTCTTCATGACAATATTGGTTTCTTTTTGTAAAATTTTCAAACATATTATCAGATTTTTTTTTTATGTTATTTCAATATAAAAATATTATAAAAAATGAATTATACATCTTCATTTTTTCAGTTTAGCATGTCATTTTTTAGTTTCAGCAATAAACATGTTATGAAAAGATTATAGTAAACAAAAGTATAAAAGTTAAGATTAAAAAAAACAACAAAGAAGTAAGAGTAAGAAAAATATTATTTTTCTACGGCTAAACTCTCTTTTTTTTTTTCCCGCATGAACTTGAAGCAAAAGTTATGCAAATTAGTTTAATGCACCATATATTTATTAATTGGAATAATGTAAAAATGAAAGGTTAAGACAGAGATGAAAGGGGCTAAAGGGATTTTTTTTTTTTTAAAAAAAAGAGGTATAAAACCCTGCAAATTTTGGTCAAGATGACCTTGAACTCGAAAAAGAAAGTAGCATTTTGTTTGATCTCTTCCATATTTGCTTGCTTAACTTGTAATCTGAAACCCAAGTAATTCTTTTCTTAATTATGCTTGTGGTATATGTCTATTGTTTATTTGTCATTTTTTGTATTTGTAGGAGTTACTCTGACAGAGTTAATATAATTAAGATGTTCTTTATATTCTTGGCTGAAAATAGAATTGGAAAATTGAAATTATGGGGTCTTGCTTTAACTAGTTGGTGCTACGGGGAAGAAGAGCTTGCGGATTGAGTTTCTTTTATGTTGGCTCCATTTTGTATCGGTGCTTCTTTAAGCTACTGTATTTTATAAATTTATTTCATAATTTCAGAATCTCTTTATATCAATAATCTGATATGATATTTATTTTTTTTGCTATGTTTTCTACATTTATTTTTCACTAGTTTGTAAAGTATAAATATGATCCTTTCTTTAATTAGATTTTAAGAATATGTGTTCGTGTTCAAATGACAACCTATTTAATGGACGTAAAGAGGAATATATATTTGATTCTTTGTTGAGTTATATTTCAATTCTATATCGTTGTGATTTAAAGGGCAACATAGTTTAGTGAACATTTAGTGTATATAAAGAAAAAGTAAAACTATAAGGTTCCTTAATAAAAATAATATTGGTTTAACTAAAATAAATGATTTGACTGAAGTATTTGTTTGATTGACTCTTATCCAATTTCTATCATATCTTGAATCAATATCTTCAACAATAATAATGAACTAAGCTTTCCTTATACCTTAAATGGCTTGATACAAAAAATGGACTTTGATTTTTTTCTCATTTTTAACTTTTTTATACGATATTTTAGTTGATATAATTAAGTTCATTGCCAATGAAAAATAGTTATTTAATTAATTTATTTATAAAAATAAATAAAATTTGAATATTATCACCACTTATTAGTTATATCATTATATAAAAAATTGATATATGGAAGCAACATAAAATCTTAACAAAAATCAAACAGAGCATATTTATATGATTTAGATTTAGAGATAAAGATAACAAACTTGGAGAATATGGTTTTTAATAAATCAAGTTTTTGATCTTTTAAAACTATATAAAATTTTAAATAAAACTTATAATATGTTGTGTAGTGATAATATGTTAAAATAATTAATTTATTTAACTAAAGTTTGATTCGGAAAAAAAAAAAAAAAAAAAACAAGGGAAAAGAGAGCGAAATATTATTTCTATAACTAATTACTTTCTTAAAAATCATATATCTTTAAAAATTTATAAAATTTGGAATACAAATACTTTTAATTTAACCATAAATCTGATCTAAATTATTAACCTTCTATTAAAGCAAACTTTTTAGAAGCGAAGGAAATTTTGGAAAACTTGCATCCACCATAAAAATTAAACTTTCACTTAGTTTTTCAAATATTCTCATTCCACCCCCCCCACGCGCGCCTCTTACTCACAAAACCCCTCCCCTCCCCATCCCCTTCACCACAAAATCAAAATTAAAGGACTGGATTACCAATTTGTCCAATTATATGAATTTGATCTCATTTCTAATCTTTGGCTATGAATCCACGACCTAACCGTAATTTTGGGAAA
>NW_019014510.1:111857-130985 GCF_000150535.2 Carica papaya
ATTCCTCTTCCATGGGACCTAGTTCCACCCATGATGGACTCAAGCTACATTGAAAGGTACAAAAAACTAAACCCATCTACCTTTGCAGGAACATCCTCTTTTAAAGAGACTGAGTATTGGTTAGCTGAGACAGAGAAGGCTTTCGCGACTCTTGGGTGGTTTCTGAACAAAAGGTTGTACTTGCCACCTACATGCTTGTGGGAGAGACAAACCACTAGTGGCAGCTCAAGAAGGCCAATGTGCCCATTTCAATCACTTGGGAACAGTTCCTAATGGTTTTCAATGTAGAATACCTCTCAGAGCACCTCAAACATTTAAAGAAAATAGAGTTTACACACTTGATCTAGGGTGATATGACTGTGTTTGAGTATGCCCGAATGCTTCTAGAGTTGGGTCTGTATTCCCCTAGAGCATGATGGATGAAGGCAAGAATACAAGGAAGTTCGAGTGGCTGCTCTGCACTGAGATTAAACAGCAATTGTATATATTTGAGCTCAATACCTACTTAGTTGTTCTGACAAAGACACAGCTAGTGGAAAGGAACCTTTGTATCTTTTCTCTAGCAGTAGAGAATCCTAGACTCCCGGTTTCATACCGCAGACAAGCACCCACTGTACCAGTTCAGCAGAACAAGAGGCCTAGGCCAGTACTTAGACTCCTCCTTAGGCTCTGATAACAGGACGCAGTAGGACTTGTCAGCACTGTGGCAAGAATTATGGGGCCTGACCCTACTATATTCTCAATAATACCTGTCGCATATGTGAGAGTACCCAACATTACGCGAGAGAGTGCCCGCAGAATTAGAACCAGGCCAGACCTCCTATTTAGGGCAAAGCTTACAACCTTACTCAGCAGGATGTTGAAGTCAACTCGGATGTGATACATGGTATGTACACTATTTGTAATCATTTTGCACATGTTTTGATCGATACTGGTGCTTCATATTCGTTTGTCTCACACACTTTTACACAAAACTTAAATGTATCACTGAAAAAACTTTATTTTGTGTTGTTTGTATTTACTTCTGAAAGAAGAACACTACTAAGGAGTGTTATATGCAAAACTTGTATCATAGACATAGCATGTAGAAAACTGAGTGTGGAGCTGATAGAGATTGACATGGGTACTTTGATGTAATCTTGGGAATGAACTGGTTAGCAGCGTACCACGCCACTATAGATTATTTTCATAAAAATTATTTAACCCTCCTAACGAAGAGCTATTTACAAGTTAATGAAAATTTTAAATGTTATTTCCCCAAGGTAATTTTCTCATTATATAGTGCTTTAATTCTGTTATCTTCTTTATATTAGGCAAATCTAAAAAAGAAGTTTGCATTCAAGAGATCCCGGTAGTACGAGACTTTTCGGATATATTTTCTGCCGAACTATCCAGATTATCGGTGGACATGGAAGTTGAGTTCACCATAGATCTTCAGCCTGACACCCAGCATATCTAGGTGGCCCCTTACCGCATAAGCCATATCGAGATGGAATAATGGAGAAAATAGATCAATGAATTATAGGATAGTGGGTTCATCCAACATAATATATATCTTTGGGGTGCTGGAGTCACATTTATAAGGAAAGGGGATGGGATATTATGATTGTATATTGACTATAGAGGATTGAACAAAGTTAAGATCAAGAACAAGTATCCCATCTCTAAAATTAATGACCTTTTTGACCAGTTGCAGGGTGTCCAAATCTTCCCCAAAATAGATTTGCATTCAGGTTACATCCAAGTAAAGATCAAGACAGAGGACATTCCCAAGACAGTTTTTAGAACTAAGTACGAACATTATGAGTTATTGATCATGCCCTTTAGATTAACCAACGCACCAGCCATTTTTATGAATTTGATGAACATAGTTTTTAGAGAATTTCTGGATCAGTTCGTCATTGTGTTTATCAATGATATTCTGGTCTATTCAAAGAGTAGAGAGGAACACGTTTATCACATGACTCAGGTTTTGCAGGTTCTCAGAGAGAAGAAACTGTATGTAAAATTGAGTAAGTGTGGGTTCTGACTTGAGAAAACTAATTTTATAGGGCACATCATATCAAAAGATGGAGTATTAGTAAATTCCGAAAAAGTTGAAGTAGTATTTGGATGTGAGAAATTGACATTGATCAAGGAGATTCGTAGCTTTCTGGGAATGACAGGTTATTACCGCAGGTTTATAGAAGAATTTTTCAGCCTAACTGCTCCTTTAACTTAGCTCATAAAGAAGAACATTAAGTTTAAATAGAACGAAAATTGTGAAAGGAGCTTTACAGAACTCAAGAAGCAGTTGACTACTGCTTTCGTGTTGGCCTTATCGAGTGGGACAAGTGAATATACAGTGTACAGTGATGCCTCATACTTGGGGTTAGGTTGTATTCTGATGCAAGATGGTAAAGTCTAGGCAGTTAAAGAGTCATAAGAAAAATTACCCCACCCACGACTTAGAATTTGCCACCATTATCCACATCTTGAAGACTTGGTGCCACTACCTTTATGGGCAGACTTTTGATATTTTTACTGGCCATAAGAGCTTGAAGTACAAATTCGTTTAGAAAGATCTGAACATGCAACAAAGGTATTGGATAAAGCTCTTCAAGGATTATGATTGTAATATCTTGTATCACTCGGGCAAGGGCAACGTAGTAGCTAACGCACTTAGCAGAAAAAGTACAGGTATGTTAGCTCACCTAATGGTTTCTGAATATAGGGTAATAGAGGCTGCACAATTTATACGACTTCAGAACCTAAAGAGAGTTATATGTTTCGCCCGCCTAACTATCTAACCCGAATTGATATAGAGAATAATAGAAGCCCAATTAACCGATTCCACCATAGTCGCCCTCAAGAAAGATGCAGAATAGGGAATACATCCAAATTTTTGAATCTCTACCGATGGATTGCTCAGGTTTCAAGACAGAGTATGTGTTTCAGATGACAGTGAACTAAAAAGGGACATCATGATAGAGGCTCACCGCTCCAAGTTTTTCATACATCCTAGAAGTACTAAAATGTATCAAAATATGCAACCCCGATTTTGGTAGAGCATAATGAAAAGAAAGATAGTCGACTTTATCTCCAAGTGTCTGGTATGTTAACAGGTTAAGGCTGAGCATTAATGACCAAGCGAGTTTCTTCAGTCATTACCGATCCCGGGAGTGAAAGTGGGAGCATATCACAATGGATTTCGTGATATGATTACTAAGGCATGCACGGGGCATGATGCTATTTAGATAATTGTCGACCAGCTCACCAAGTCCTCTCACTTCTTGGCTATTAAGATGACCGACCCTTTGGACAAACTAGCAAGAACGTATATCCAGGAGATAGTAAGGCTACATGAAGTTCCAGTGACAATGGTATCTGACAGGAACCCCAGATTCACTTTTCGATTTTGGTCTAGTTTTCAGCAAGCCATGGAAACGAAGCTGTCCCTTAGTACTGCATTCCACCCTCAAACCGATGGATAATCAGATATGAGGATCCACACACTGGAGGATATACTCTAAGTTTGTGTTCTAGATTTCGGAGGCCATTGGGATGATCACCTACCTTTGATAAAGTTTGTCTATAATAACAGTTACCAAGCAAGCATCGGCATGACCTCATACGAGACATTGTATGGCCGCCCCTACAAGTCGCCGATCTGTTAAGAAGAGGTGGGTGATAGAAAATTGTTCGACCCAGATTTTATAGAGGAGACTACAACCAAGATAATTAAGATCAGAAAGAATATCCAAATAGATCAGAACATGCATAAGAGTTATTCGGACACCCAGAGGAAGGATTTAGAATTTTAGAAAGGTGATCGAGTATTCCTCAATGTCACATATTTCAAGAAAATCAGTAGGTTTAGCAAGAAAAAATCTCCAGTTCATTGGGTCATTTGAGATCTTAGACATGATTGGTACGACTGTCTACAGACTAGCACTACCTCCAGAGCTATCTAGGGTTCATAATGTGTTTTATGTGTCCATGCTACGAAAGTACAACTCGGAGCCCTCACACATCTTGTCCCACGAGCCCCCTTCACTCCAAGATGATTTATCCTATAAAGAGGTACCATTAGATATTATAGACCAAAAGGCATAGTACTCTATAACAGAAAAATTCCCTTCATCAAGGTCCTATGACATAATTACACACAGAAAGAGGCCACATGGGAGCTAGAATTAGACTTCAGAGTCTAGTATCCTCAACTGTTTGACTAGTGAGAGGGTGAAAAATTTGAGGGACAAAATTTCTTCTTAAGGGGAGAAGAATTGTAATAACCAGGCCTATAATTTGGCATGGGATCAAATTTTAGTATCAAATAAATAAATAAATAATTATTTTTAAATCAATTTAAACTTAATTTTATTAATTAATTGAAAAAATAGGTTAGGGATGTAATTGAAAGTAATTTTGGAAGAAATGAGTGAAAATTTGAATTCGAATGGTGTTTTTGAAAGAAAAATTAAAAAAAATGAGGTCAGAGTACAAATTAAAAAAGTTCAGCCACGTAGGACTGTCTGGTCAGTAGTCCCAACGAATCGGAGCACGCCGCATGGCAAGGAACGCTAACGTCGGTGCCACGCAGGAGGCCACACGGGCGATCTGCGTGCCCCGTGAGCAGACGACCCAAGATCGATCCTGCGCGCATGGACGGTCTAGATTTGTTTTTCCTTAAGCGCGATCGAACGACCGAGATCAATCGCAATAGACGGTCTAGATTAGTTTCTTTCTTAGGCGCGATCGAACGGACGAGATTAATCGCGATGGACGGGCTAGATCAATGCGAGATGGGTATAAATACTTTATGTCGTATGGAAACTCAAACCCTAGTCACCAGCCACCGATGAAGAAGAAGAATCAGATGCTGAAGAAGGAGGTCGATCGCCGACTGCTGCTGCACCGAAGCCACTGACGGCCATAAAAAAAGTAAAAATTCCCCCCACATTCTCGGAATTCGATTTCGAGCACTCCTGTGGCCAAATCAGAGTAAGAGGGATGGCAGGTGAGCCAAAAAATACAGGCAAAGCCTAGTAGAGCAGCCACAGCCAAAAACCCAAAATTCCTCCAATTAGCCATTTTTTGATTCCTGTCTCACGCAATTTTTTGATCATTATGTTCATCGTCCTTTTTTATGCATGTTAGTCGAAGAAGGAACCCCAGCTGCGAAAGAGGACCGACAAAGCCATCTCAACCGATGACCCCTTGCTGATAAGCTCGCTGGTTTTGGTGATTTTTCGGTCAACTGAGGCCCTCTAACGTGTTTTTTCGTAGGGATATATATAAATCCGGCTAAAACTGGCTAAAATCGGCCAAAACTGACATGACCGAGGCGGACCGTCGCTATGGACGGCGGAGCCTACGCTAGAGCACGGCGGTGCCGACACCGGAGCACGGCGACACCACCGTGTCAGAATCCCAAATTTACCGGAAAGAGGTTTGGACACTAATTTTAGATTTTTGAGGTATTTTTATGTATGTGACAGGTGTTTTGAATTTCGCAGAAAAAGTTCAGGGAACCTAATACCCGTTAGGAACTGTGGTAGGCAAGGCAACGTCTCGAAGTAAGAATCCATCACCGTATTCTCCGTTACGGTAAATTGGGGCTTAATGATGTATAATTTTATGTTTTTGTGAAAAAGTAAAAAACTTTAAAAATAATTACATATTACTAGTAAAGTTGGAACCAGTTAGTTCACAATTGTATTGATTTTTTATTTATTTTTCTGTACTGTCATACATACTTAATTTTCGTATAGTACATATTCTTAATTTATAGTTCAATGGTTTTATCAACTTATGTAGTTATTTTGGTTATATACCATTAGCATGAATGTGATTTAATTGATCTGTGAATGTGATATAAGATATTAGTATGTGTTTGTTAGTTGTTTATTGATGAAAACTTGTATATGAAAGACTTGCTGGTTACCCAGAAAAATGGCAAATGAGCCCGGTACATAGTGAACCCTACCGTGAACGTTATCTCAATCGGACGGGGGTAGGAAGTCCCTTACGAGAAAGGTTTGGAAAATATGGTTCACCCTCATACCGGACGGGGTATCAAGACGATGGAATGTTTAGCACCTATTACTGGAGGGGGTATGGGAACAGCCGGTCAATTGTAAAATTAGATATTAGGTTTATGAGTAAGGAGGGACATCTCTATGGACACCAGGGTACCAGTAAGCAGGTAAAAAAAGAAAATTATTATCTCTTATTCTCCTATGCGTGAAAGTGAAAAGTAGTATAGATATGGATCTTCATATGTTATTTTTAGAAAATTCGTTACGGTTAGTATCAAACAAATGTTTTTAAGTTTAAAAGTATTTAAATAAAGTAAGGGGCTCTATTAGTTGTTTTTCTGATTTTTACCAATTTTCATTCCGTATCTATGATTAATGTGATATTTTTACTAGGATAGTGTAACTCACCATTTCATTAACCATTTCAGATCAAAAGGACCAAGACCTAAATCCCGATCAGCAAGAGGGCCATGAATAGTTCACTATTCGAACTCCCTTTAAGTACTAGTGAAGGTTATTTTACGGTACTTTTGTATTTACTACTCTTTTTATTTCTTTAATTATCGTTTGTCTTTTAAAAGTGATATTCTCATATCCCCATTAGGTATTTTAAATTATTATGTAAGAAATGTAAGCTCTAACTCTATTAATCGCTTCCGCATTTAATTTTATAAATTCATTTCCCTTTAAAGTTTCGAGCCTTTACAAAAAATATAATTTAATTTTATATATTAAAAGACATTCTTCAATTAATTAATTAATATGTATGATATTATAATTGTATATAAAGAGTTGTTTGCTTGAAATATGATTATAATATATTAAATTAAATAATTAATATGAAAATAAATTTAAAGGTATAAGTGTGAGTGTGTGTGTATATATATATATATAGGTACGTATATATACATAATTAAAACTCTTTTCCTTTTGAATTTGAAATAATTTTTAAATATAAAAACAAAATTAATGTAATAATATTATATAATAGTTATTTATTTTAATTTTTTAAGTAGAAAATAAACTTTTATTTTTGGTTAACTATTTAACCCACTACTTACATATTTTTATAAATTATTCACAACATTTTTTTAAACTATTATTCATTTCCATATTTCTCTTACATTGCTTCATGATTAAATTCAAATTTACTATCATTAAATAGTAAGTTTTATTTTCATCATTTCTAATCAATCATTATAAATTAATTAAAAGTATGATATCAAAAATAAATTTTAAGATATATTAGAGATAGAACTCTGCCTATTTAATAAAAATTTTATACTTTATTATATATTTTAATAGTTTATGAATTTATTATTAATTGAAAAATTACATTTTAAGTCATATTTTTAATAACTTAAATAAATTACTAAATTTAGATTAATAATTTTCTGTACAAAATATTAGATATGTTGTATGAAATGAGACTCAACTTATCCAATTAATAGATTTATTTCAATTCATATTAATTTATTTTTTTGTGTATTTATTTACGTTAATATTAAATTAATTAATTTAATTTTCATCACTTATTTAATTAAAAATTTTGAATTAAGATTTACCGAAATTTATATAATTAATTAAAAATTGAGGGGTGATTTTGTAATTTTGCCATCACTAAATATCCTGCTAATATACGTAGTAAAAAGAAAGTCCAAACAAATAAGCTATGGCTGTTATTTTTCCCAAATCCCAGTTCCAGCTTCTCCCATTTCTCTCAGACCAGATCAGCTTCTCCATTTCTCTCTCCAAATTCCTTCAGACAGAAAAATAATAATAGTAAATAATAAATAAATAAGAAAAGGTCAATTCTCAAATAAATTCCATTAAATATACAGTAGCAGTGATGTACGTACATAAAAATGGTCATTCTCAATTCAGAGCGTATTCAACTGAGCAGTACTAACTCGTTTCTTCTGTAAGTAACTTTTTTGGGGTCATATTTGAAGAAGAAATGGAGAAGTTGTTAAAGGACTTCGATTTGGACGGCAAGAATCCGTCGGAAGAGGCTAGGAGGAGATGGAGATCTGCTGTTACTATTGTAAAGAATCCTCGCCGAAGGTTCCGTAATGTCGCCGATCTCGCCAAGCGAAATGAACTTGAGAAGAAGAAGCAAAGGATCCAGGTGATTTTCTTTTGCGTTTCCGTTCGTCTTCAATTTCTTTTATCAATTTTTGTGTTTATTACTTAATACGGGACAATCTGCGGATTTTCTCCTGGGATATTTTGTTAATATGTTTTTTTTTTTTTTCTTTTTGTGAGGGTGAGGGCGTTTGTTTGCCAGGAAAATCGAGTAAAAGAATTTCGACTTCATTTTGGACTTCTCTTTCTAACGGATTACCATTTTCTTTAATTACTTTCTTGATGGCCACGATTGGCGGACTTCTCTAGTATTCCCACCTTTTCGCCCGAAACGAACAGAAACCAGCCATCGTTATTGCTACTTTCTGATTTTATGTTTTCAATATAGGTTTACTTGAAATTAGCTCAAACTTAATAACTTGTTTCTAATTACTTTTGTTTTTTTTTTCTGTGAGATTGTGATAAAATATTAATATTTTTCAATTAAGGAAAAATCTCAGTTGCCTGAGAAGCTTCTTTTAAATTTTTAAACAAGCTAAAATTTGTAATTTTTGATTTTTATCAAATGTTCTTTTCCGATGAAAAAAGTTTCCTTTTTGACTTTTCGTCACATACAATGACAGACGAGGAAACTTCCTTGAAGTTTCGTAGTTATAGTTTAGTGGGGTTTTTCTTATTTACTTACTTTTTGAGAGAAGAATTAAGCTCCTTGTCTCATCTTAATTGCTCGGAAAAGCGAATTTAAGATACGATCAATAGTGCTTGGTTAAACCTGAGTTGTTTATAAACATACATGATTAATTTAGTAAATTAAAAAGTGAATTATATAAGTCTAAGTTATTAATTAAGAAAGGGAATTATTAAATTGATATTTACTGGTTTATCCATCTATTCCCAAATCTTATCCACAAATTACAGAGCGAACGTCCAACTTCCTGTCTTTATTCACCCCAAACAAAATTGGAACCTCATCCCATAATCTTTTTCCTTCCCCTTGTCTTTTTGCTTGCCCTTATTGTCCGTATATTTCCCACTTGCATTTTTGAGGTTCTTTAGCGAGAAAGGTGTAAGCTTTTTTTTTTTTTTTCTTGTTGGTTGAAATTTTGAAAAATATTATTGCTAAAAGAATCCTTCCAAGTGTTTTGAACACCAATAAGAAAGCTCTAAAGGAACCTCTTCAATCCAGACTTGTGGGGTGTATTGTCTACCAATTTTTGTTCTGCCAGTCAATGTTCAAGAACATTACAAATTCTGGGTACAAAATTAAAATTTATTCTCCTAAATTCTACCCTTAAGATGCTTAATATCCTCAATAATAATTCCCTACTTCGAGAGATCCACATTTGAACCATTGATTGAGTCCCCTGCTATTTTTGCATAATTGCTAAAACTTTCCCACTATTGCTGCAAAACAAACATTTCTAAGCTTTGAAAAATTTAGAGCACTGTTAGAGAACTTATAAGCTTTTGTTTACCAAACAATAAGTCAAGTCAAACGCTAGTAAATGTAAAGCTTTTTGCAAAATTACAAAGTGTTAAAACTTTAAAAATTATCACTTTTATTATTATATCTATTTTTTCTTAAAAAATAATTACTGAAAACTGAAAGTTTTAGCTATATTAAACTTTTACAGGATTTTCAGCACTATTTCTGAGAGCATCTTTATTTATAGTAAATAGCTAAAAAATTGGAGGGATATTTTTTTTAATAATTGCTTAATTAAGGTTATAACTATGGAATTTTATCAAAAGAGTTAAAGGAGGTAGGAAACCTGGCCTTTGAGGCGATTTTGAGATTTTCAGCATATTTGTCAATTTTTATCCTTAGTTCTCAAATGAATTTGGGAACTGAATACTGACTGATGTTATCAAGGTCTCAATGACATGGAATCTCAACAATCTCATATTATATTTCTCCATAGTTAATATGAATAAATTCAGGAAAAAAATGTGTATATGAATCTAATTGTAAAACAAGTGAACTGCCACTGGTCAAAGGAAGGCATAGGATGATCAAGACAAGATACAATCCAGTAAGGATATCAAATTGGTGTCTTTCCCTGAAACATACTTGCTAACTCCGAAATTGGATGTGAATGTTGTATTTATCCAATGATAAAACCGATCATTGAACATTATATTAACATATTTGTATGAAACAGTCAACCATGCAGATGATACCTAATGGGAGATGGATAGTCTCCCTTTCATGAGTTAAGAGGAAGGATGACAATCTGAATTTCTGTTTCATCTGCCTTTAGATAGAACTATTCTAGAGGAGCATACAGAATGCAAAATATCTTTCAGCATTTCATCGCTTATCTTTTTTATAAGAAAAAAACTAGTTTCAGAATGAAAAACACTTGTTTCATCTTCCCATGATCAACATGTTTGAGTTGGGCATCTTCATTTACGGATTATTCAAGGTGATCAATTAAGACTGATGTCTGGCAAATGCTAGATTTTGCGCTTTGTATTCATGAAAATCAAGAAACTCTTTAAAGGTTTAAGTTATCTCAGGCACTGGCTTGTGTTTTTTACCACCAAGAATGCAAAATGGCCTCTTGAAGACTCTACTTCTAGTCACAATCTTAAATGTATTGAGCACACCTGCATTGATTCCTCCAAAGATATACTTCAGGACATGATAATGAAATTTTTTGCAGCTCTGGTTTAGGAAATAGCTAGCAACTGTTATTTTCACATCAAGTCTTTCACCTCATCAATTCTCATTTTTATCAACCAGGAAACGATAAGAGTTGCTCTTTATGTTCAAAAGGCAGCTCTGCAGTTCATTGATGGTAATCAGTTCAATTTTTTCCCTTTCCTTATTTGATATTTTCTTTGATGTCATTTTCCCATTTTTTTGTTTTATTTTCACACGTTCTTTTTGTTTTTTGTGTAGCTTATAGTCGAACTGTCTACAACCTTCCGGATGATGCTAAAGAAGCTGGCTTTAGTATTCATCCAGATGAACTGGCACATATTGTGCGAGGCCATGACATTAAGGGCTTGCGGATAAATGGTGGAGTTGAAGGAATTGCACAGAAAGTCTCTGTCTCTCTGAATGAAGGTGTCTGCACAAGTGATGTACCTATCAGACAGAAAATCTATGGCTTTAACCGTTATGCAGAGAAACCTCCCAGAACGTTTTTGACATTTGTCTGGGAAGCACTCCAAGACCTAACTCTAATTATCCTCATGGTTTGTGCAGCAATATCAATAGGGGTGGGAGTTGCCACTGAGGGGTTACCAAATGGTATGTATGATGGGTTGGGCGTTATACTTAGTATATTATTAGTGGTCATGGTTACTGCTATTAGTGACTACAAGCAATCTTTGCAATTTAGGGATTTGGATAGGGAGAAGAAAAAGATATCTGTCCAGGTCACCAGGGATGGGTATAGACAAGAGGTTTCCATTTATGACCTGATTGTTGGAGATGTTGTCCATTTATCTATTGGGGACCAAGTTCCAGCTGATGGGATTTTTATATCGGGATACAGCTTACTGATTGATGAGTCAAGCTTGACTGGAGAGAGTGAACCAGTGAATAAATATGAAGAGAATCCTTTTCTTCTCTCAGGATCTAAAGTTCAAGATGGTTCTGGTAAGATGTTGGTGACATCGGTGGGCATGCAGACGGAATGGGGAAAGCTGATGGAGACTTTAAGTGAGAGAGGAGAGGATGAAACCCCATTGCAGGTAAAGCTGAATGGTGTTGCTACAATAATTGGTAAGATTGGTTTGGTATTCGCAGTGCTTACATTTCTGGTATTGACTGTAAGGTTTCTGGTGGACAAAGCACTTCATAACCAGTTTACACATTTTTCAACCAGTGATGCCCTGACGCTACTGAACTACTTCGCTGTTGCAGTAACTATAATTGTTGTTGCTGTACCCGAAGGGTTACCATTGGCAGTGACTTTAAGCCTTGCATTTGCAATGAAGAAGTTAATGAATGATAAGGCACTTGTGAGGCATCTTGCTGCATGTGAGACAATGGGTTCTGCTAGTTGCATTTGTACAGATAAGACAGGGACCTTAACCACAAATCATATGGTAGTTAACAAGATATGGATCTGTGGACAAAGCAAAGAGATGGATACTGAGCGTGAAGGAAATTTTCAATTGGATGTATCTGAAAAAGTTTCAAGCATCCTTTTGCAGGCTATATTTCAAAATACTAGTTCTGAGGTGGTTAAGGATAAAGAGGGAAAGACCAGAATTCTAGGAACTCCAACAGAGTCTGCATTATTAGAGTTTGGCTTACATCTGGGTGGCGATTTTCATGAGCAGCGTGCGGAGTCTAATATAATAAAGGTTGAGCCTTTTAATTCAGTCAGGAAGAAGATGTCTGTCCTAACAACTCTTCCTGATGGTAGGCTGCGGGCTTTCTGCAAAGGTGCATCGGAAATAGTTTTAAGAATGTGTCAAAAAGTTGTAAATAGTAACGGAGACTCAGTTCCTTTGTCTGAAGAAGACTTTATGAATATAACAAATGTTATAGACAGTTTTGCCTCAGAGGCTCTGAGAACTCTCTGCTTGGCTTTCAAGGATCTAGATGATTCTTCTTATGAGAATATTCCTGATGATGGTTATACATTGATAGCAATAGTTGGAATCAAGGATCCAGTCCGTCCTGGAGTAAAAGAAGCTGTTCAAACATGTTTAGCAGCTGGAATTACTGTCCGAATGGTTACTGGTGATAACATAAATACAGCTAAAGCCATAGCTAGGGAATGTGGCATACTTACAGAAGGTGGTTTAGCAATAGAGGGGCTAGAATTTCGTAACAAATCTTCTAACGAGATGAGGGATATTATTCCCAAACTTCAGGTTTTCAGATCATCAATCCTTGGCTTTAACCTTTAAATTGATACATAGAGTTATGTTTACTTATCTGCTTATTTTGGCTCAGGTAATGGCTCGATCTTTGCCATTGGACAAGCACACCTTGGTTAAAACTTTGAGGAATTATGGAGAGGTGGTTGCGGTGACTGGGGATGGGACCAACGATGCTCCTGCTTTGCATGAAGCTGATATTGGGCTTGCCATGGGTATAGCAGGAACGGAGGTTTGTGCATATGGGTTAAGTAATAGTTCCTATTCTAATTCGTGTCTTTAGATATTTTAAGCATGCCCATGCCCTTTTTTCCACATCCTTTGTTTATTAAATTATTTGTCATATTAGCAATTTACTTCGTGAATTATGTGCCATTTTGCAATTCAGTCCTAAAGATTTTTTAGAAGTTGACATTTGTGCAGAATTGGACCATTTCGTATCATATTCAGTGGAAGAACTGAATTGCATACGTTACAGTATTGACTTGATTAGACAAGTTTGGATCCGGTTTAGACAAAATTATATTTTACTCTCCCTTTCTTTTTTTTTTTAAATTTAAATTAGTTTTTAAGTATATAAATAATCTTTGCCTAAACTTTAGCATAAACAGATTTTTTAAAATATTTTTTTATTTAATTAATGTTCCAAAAGCCTACTTTAAATTAATTTAACTTTGTTATAAGTTAATTTTCCAAAAATCTGCTAGCTACTATAACAGTGGTAAAATGAGTTTTTTTGTTAAATTTATAATAAATTAATTTAAAGAGAGAAATATTTTTAATTTATTTTAAACAAGTTTTTTGTCTAGAATAAAACCAATATTTTTGGTTTAGACTGAAAACCAAACTCCACTGAAAATTTTGGTATTCATAAACTAGAACCAATGATTGGGCAAAATTCTATTTAGTTCGGTCCAATCTAATTTTTTTAGTCCAGTCAAGTCCGAATTATGAACCTTTTTATTTTTTTTCGTTTTAATTTGGTTTTTAAACTTATAAAATTATTTTAAAAACTTAGTTTTTTTAATAATTTTTTTTGTATAAATGGCAAAAAATTTTCCCCTCTTGCTTGGTTGACATTACAAATGACTTGAAAAAATATAATACTTCTGTTGTGGTTCGCTTGTTTTTTTAATGTCTGTTATTATCATTTACATGACTTAACAAACCGATTATTCTTCCTAAATTTATTAAAATAAATATTTAGTTATTACTTTTAAACTCTGCAAAAAGTATAAGTAAAATAGAAAGAATTTTTATGTTATTTATGTAAAAAATTCTAACAATTCTGTAAAAAAGAAACTGAACTGAAACAATTTTGTGAGTAAAAATCAGAGAAAACCTTTTAGGATCTAATCTTAACATATGGTTAATAGTTCAAGGATTAAAGTAATAATTTGCCAAATTTATAAGTGAATGTATAATGTTCATAGGTGAAGGTACAATTTGAAGGTTAACATTATTTTGACTGGAACTAGGCGTAGATATGCAATGCGCAGCGCTATAACCTCTAACTTGCCTTTTGGCACTTGGAGCTTAATTTTTTTTTTCAAAAAAGGCCCCCTTTGGTTATTACTATTAGACTATGTCTTGTTAAATGGTAATGTAAGGGAGAAATCTTTTTGGTGAAGACATTACTGCTCTAGATTGAATTGTATTATTCACTTTATGAGAGGTGAATAAATACTACACATCGAGGTAGTGTCCTAAAAAAACTAAGATCCTAGTTTCTAATTTTTTTTGTATATATCTATTTATAAGACTACTGCAACTGTATCCTCTTTGTAAATGGGTGGTACCCCCTCTATTGGTACCTTGTTTATATATATTTATACCTTACTATTTTTTTATTTCAAAAAGAACACTGCAACTGTAACTCTCCTTACCGCTGCCACCTCTCTTGTTTTTATCTTCACCACCTCAGTTGTCACTTCTGCCATTGTTGCCACGATTCTTGTCGTTCCTGTTTTCACCATCACCACCAACACCACCCAACCCATCACTGCTATATGACATGGTGGCATTATTGTGACAACTATTGTAACCACCATTATCATGACAACTAGTGTTCACCGTTAGCTCTTTGTTTTTTGTACATGGATTTGTTGCCTTCTTTATATAGTATCTGTGTATGTTCTATTTTTCCTCTCACAACAAAATGTAGGTAATGAGATCTTCCCTGTATTTATTTGACTGTTTCACCAGAAGTTCTCAAGTGTCATTTATTTGTATTCTTATATGCTTTTAACCAGTTATGACTGTCTTCTATCTTGCAGTGCCTTTTGTATCTTGTTTTTGCAATACAATTGATAATTTAATTTTAGATGACTACTCTATACAGGTCGCTAAAGAAAATGCCGATGTCATCATTATGGATGACAATTTTACTACCATTGTGAAAGTTGCCAAATGGGGACGTGCTGTTTATATAAACATTCAAAAGTTTGTGCAGTTCCAATTGACAGTTAATGTTGTGGCTCTTATGATTAATTTTGTTTCTGCATGTATCTCAGGTGTGTTGGCTTATGAATAGTCATCTATCTTTATATGCTGATAAAATAGATATTTCGAATTATACACCCTCTTCATCTTTTACTTATTATTCTTCATCTTCTTTGTATGTATCATTCAGGAGCTGCTCCCCTCACTGCTGTGCAGTTGCTTTGGGTAAACTTGATTATGGACACTCTTGGTGCGTTGGCTCTGGCAACAGAACCTCCTAATGATGGACTCATGAAGAGGCCACCAGTTGCGAAGGGTGCAAATTTCATCACCAAGGCCATGTGGAGGAATATCATTGGTCAGAGTATCTATCAACTGCTTGTCCTTGGAGTTCTTACTTTTGGTGGGAAGAAGCTACTGAGGCTGAATGGTTCAGATGCTAACCTTGTTCTCAATACTATGATATTCAACATATTTGTCTTTTCCCAGGTATGATAAACCAATGCTCCTTAATTTTGAAGGCATCGTTCAGTTGAAACCTCATATTATAGTTGGAAAAGCTCTTTGAGCATTTCCTTTAGGGATAGGACAAATTAGTATTCATATCAAGGAACCCATTGTTGCCACTGCCACCAAATTATAAAGATGTTGCAAAAATATTGAATTTTTCCTGTTAATTTAAGCAGATAAGTCCATCAAGTTTCTGTCTGTTTTTAGTGCCCAATCTTATGTATATTATGTGTGCCATCTAAATGTCAAACGGAATCCCTTCTGCTGCTTTTGGTGGAGATAGCTTCTATAGGAAATTATAGCTCAGACGAAAAGAATTGAACGGGCTCCCATATTTGAGGCAACAGAGAATTAAAAAGGCTCTTTAAAGAAATCATGCTGTTCTTCCGTTAAGAGAGCATTGCAGTCTCCTATTTTCTTAAAGATCCATCTTTCAGAATGTAAATTGTGTATCCTTTTGGCGATTGGCAATTTAGTGTTATTATTGCTGACGAGCTTATAATTTTTCATTTTGTAGGTGTTTAACGAAGTAAATAGCCGTAACATTGAAAAAATAAATGTATTCCGTGGCATATTCGACAGTTGGATATTCATTATGGTGATGGCTTCAACAGTAGCGTTCCAAGCAATCATAGTTGAGTTCCTGGGAACTTTTGCACGCACTGTACCACTAAGCTGGGAACTTTGGCTACTCAGTGTCGTCATTGGATTTGTAAGTATGCCAGTGGGAGTTGTTCTGAAGTGTATTCCTGTTGTCCAAGATTCAAGTAAGGCTAAGGATCAAGATGGTTATGAACCACTTCCTTCTGGACCGGAAATGGCATGAGAAATCAATAAGAATTTACCCTTTTAAGTAACTTCAGGTGCAAGTAACTCACAAAACTCTAGTAGATAAAAAGAGAGACTCATACTTACGCGGGCTATTTTGCTCTGCTTTGTATTTGGTGCTAGTGGTTGTATTGAGCTTATATGTAGTTTGCAATGGTTAACAATCGACTTTTAAGCAGTTTAACCATAAACTGTTGTAAGTTTATTATAAGCACAATACATCTTTCTTGCATATATAGATACCTATGAAGAGAGGGCCTAATCAAGTGGGCTACTGATTACAGCATTCTCAATTAATCAAATGAACATAATAAAACAATATCTCACTGCCAAATGAACAGTATTAGCATTGGCATCTGACAAAAATGAGTAACTTGTATTTTTTTTAATAATAAATACATCATATGCTAATCTCCCAATCTCTCTCTAGAACAATAATCATGTAAATGGTCATCAAGTTGGCAATCCTCTCCTCACCATCAAAATCAAAATTACCCAAGTCATTCCCAAAAGAATGAAGTAAGATGAGTGACTCATATTCATCTGAATCTCCGCTTTGCTTCCCCATAAGCAACCACCCCAAGAACTGTTATGGTGTACCCGCCAATGCCCATAACTGTTACAGGGTTTCTGAACAGGAGAATCGAGATTACAACAGCCACAGCACCTTTTGCATTGCCTAATACCTACACATATCATCATCCAAATAAGAAGAAAGGTCAGGTTTTACTCTTGTAGAATTATGACACTCTTTTGATCCGTTTGCACAAAAATCTAACGTTCAATGTCATGCTCCAGGGTCATAGCAAAAAATTTTCAAGTAATGTAATTGAAAGTGTTCAACCCAATCCGCGAAATAATTTCTTTTTTAGATTTAGCAGTCAAAATACTTTTTAATTAAATTTCACTCACCAAACCAAGTCATCCCCAATTCAGTCAAATGCAAACCACTTTGTTGGGGCTAAATCACTTACAAAGAAAATATTTGTAACCTTGACCTAAATACTAGGACTCTGAACCTAATCTGTTTTTTGATTCAACACTTGCCTAATCCCTTGGTCGTAATTCATGAAATAACTGTAAAATGATTTCTTGTTACATAGACATTAAAGCCATGATCTTACCAAAAGGGAAAAGAATGTTTGCATAAAGATGCAGGAGGTGGTAGAATCACTACAGATTGAGACGTCAAAATTATATATAAAGCTCTAGTTATAAAACTAAAATACATTGGTTGATTAGCAGTAAGGATAGAGAATGAAAATGGAAGATTTTTAGCAATGGGAAATATCTTTGACCTGCATCAACTATGTTTGGCCATTGGAATCAAAGAATTCTATAGTAACTCATAGAATTCATCTGAAGAACGCAAGCAAAGCTGAGCTTTGCGGAGCGGACCAATCTTCCGTACCGCCCCCCTGACTCTCTCTCTAAAAAGAAAAGCCTGCGGGAAGCGCAAAGAGCTAAGCCATTAATGTTGTGGCGAAGGTTGAATGAATGGATCTGAGAAGGAATCAATCTGTGCCAGTTATCTCTTAATAGCATCAACGAGAGCAGCAGTGGCAGTTAACGGTAAACGATAGGGGGGGTGAGGCTAGAAGTTTTTCTTGGTCTCATGTTCCCATCTGAGGTAGCACCTGAAGTTATAAGGGGAAGGACCTTTAGAAGCTCACCTTATTCGAAAAGGGGACGAAAAGAGTCTATTTACCCTTACAATATTCCGGAATGTATCATGGCCCTATCTATTCATCTTTTTCTTCAAAAAGCAAAAGTTCCGCCTCTCTCCGGGGCCGGGGGAAGAAATAGGTGTGGGGAAGAGGGAGAGGGGGGGGGGGGGGCTACGAGCCCTCTCCCGTTGCAGTTCCCGGACCACCCATATCATTATTGATAAACCAGGCCTCAGTTTCCGACCAGGCTGGGGGAGACTGCTTTCACCCTTGAACAGTCTGCAAACCTTTTCTCATCCCCCTTACCACAAGGGGGTTTAGGACTTATGTAAACTTCTTCCTGTGGGTCCCCGTTCAGGAAGGCATTTTTAACATCTAATTGGAACAGAGGCCAATGTCGCTTGGATAAGTAAGGCGATGAACCATACCTCTATCTCTAGGCGCTATGATGTCTTATTATGTAGATCATGTCTTGCTTGAGGGTTCCAAACCTTTATTGAAGAAAGAGCTCTTGCCTCCAACTCAAAAGAGAACAGAACGTTCCTTCCGCTTTTTGAAGACCTTTTTTCCTTTTTAAGGCATTGTTTAATGTAAAGTACTACTAACTCTATTACTGTCCATGAGTTAAAACATGTACAATGCACAAAAGATATAGCATGAAAAAGAAGAGAATTAAGAGAGAGAGAGAGAGAGAGAGAGAGAGAGAGAGAGAGAGACCGTAAGGGAATCAA
>NW_019014510.1:183596-195166 GCF_000150535.2 Carica papaya
CCTCAATTTTGTAATATTAAAAAAAGACCCAATTTTGAACTTAGCATAAACTAATTCTGTAGTAACAATACAAAATACTTTTTAATCACACATGTTCATCGTTTTTTCACTAATAAGAGATTCTTCATGAATCATTTTGTATCCATACTTCACAACAAAATGGATAGCAAAGCTCAAAAATAATGATCTTCTAGCCACCAATAGGTCTTTCTCTTTCAAAACAACATTCCAGAACAATATTATGGCAAAGAAGTGCTTACAGCCACCTACACTACTAAACTCTTGCCCTCTAGTGTCCTAGATTTCAAAATTCTTCTAGAAGCACTCTCCAAGTTTACCTAGAAATAAGTGTTACAAACAATCTGATTTCTCAAATATTTGGGTATGTAGCCTTCATTCATAATCACAACCATCAAATGAAGAAACTTGATCTCACAACCTTAAAATGTGTGTTTCTAGGGTAACCCTCATCTAAAAAGTGATACAAGTATTACCACCTAGCTACACAAAAATTCTGTGTCAATAAAAGCCATCTTGTTGAACAAGTCCCTATATCATTCAATCTTATCTTTAAGAGGAATCTATAATGGAAGATAAGAATATAAATTTCTAACTGAATTTACTCTGCCATCCTTGTTATATACTCAAATACCATCAACACCACCATCACAAGAAAAATCCATAGAACTCTTTAGATAAACTATCTACTCAAGAAATTGTCCTGATTCCAAATTCACTCAGGTCTATACAAGGAGGAAGAATCTAAGTTCTTAGTTTAAGCCGGTCCAAGCATCCAACCTTAATTTTGGAACTAATTTAAGTCTTGAATCTACACAGTCTAATTATTTACATATTGTACTTCATAAAGATATAAGGAAATGCACTAAATGTCATCTTTATCCGATATCACAATTTATATCACTCGATAAGTTTTCACAATTCCATAAAAATTTTCTTACAAGTTTGAATACTAAATCTATCTCTAAAACTGTATTTAAGATACTATCCTGTTAAAAATAGAAAAATGTTATGAATATAGAAATGCAGCCAATAAAAAAGAACCAAACAAGGAAGTAGTGGACATACTCGAAGGAAAAAAAAAACTATGAGATGCAAGTGAATGTTTACAATCAAATACAAGATAGTAGGAATAATTGAGGTATAATGCAAGATTGGTGGCAAATGACTATACATAGACTTATAGAATAGATTATCAAAAAACATCCGCACGAGTAGTCAAAATGAACATAGTGTGAATCTTATTATCTTTATTTACTCATTTTGATTGGCAATTATGATAATTCAATGTAAAAAAAATATCTTCCTGCATTGAGATCTGGAACAAAAAATCTACATAAAAACTCTACCAAATTTTGCCTGAGAAACAAAACCAAATAAAGTTTGTAAGCTGAAGAATGCACTTTATAGACTCAAGAAATTGCCAAGAGCATGATTTAATAGATTTGCGAGATGATGATAGGTTTGGGATATAGATAGACTCAGATAGACCATACTCTATTTATATATGTTGATGACATTATTATAACAAGAAAAAAATGAAAAAAAAATTTAATGCTATGGCAACGCCTAACATAAGAGTTTGAAATCTAAGTGTTAAGTTGAATTATTTTTTTTTGGAATTGCAATCACTCCCTCAAAATCCAAGACTTCCCAATCTCAACCAAAATTCATTTATGACCTGTTAAGAGATATTTGCAGACTAACATATAAACCAATTAATACTTTCATTAAATCCCAATTATAAATTGGGAGTGGTAGAAGAAGATACACTAATAGATAAAGAATGCATAAGATATTGTTTGCAGATTGATATACCTGTTCCACAAATGACCATACATCATCTATGCAATAAGCGTTATAAATCACTTCATGCACAAGAAATATACTTACAGGAAGCCTACAGAGTGCTGCATTACTTAAAAAGATCACCTAAAAAAGAGACCTTATTCATAAAGTGATAGATTGCTCCTAGAAACTTATATGGGATGCAAATTATGCAGGGTTAGTGCTGGTCAAAAACTTTACAACAGATTATTGTATATTCCTTTGGGATAACCTAATTAATTGAAGAAGTAATAAGCAAAATATAGTTATAAGATTAAGTGCAGCATTTGAGTTTCAAGCAATAGTCTAAAGGGCGTGCGAATTATTACGAGTAAGAGGAATTTTAGAAAATCTAAGAATCAAGTGGGAATACTCTATGCACTTATATTATGACTATAAATTGAGCATAAACAATGGCCTAAAAGATATGTGAATTATTATGGTTAAAATGAATTTTAAAAAATCTGATAATCAAGTGGGAATACTCTATGCATACAATCCGATACAATATAATCGTACTAAACATATTGAAATCGACAAACACTTTATTAAAGAAAGATTTGACAGTGACCTACTATGTATTCCATACATGAGAAAATTTTCTAGGAGCAAGAAACACTTTTCCATTTCGAACCAATGCTTCAATTGGGAGAAAACTTTCCATTTAGGTGAAAGTCCCCAAAGTGGCACTAGAAGTCCCTTAAATAGGAGTTCCCCGAATGATCAGAATCCCTTAGAGGGAAGAAAATTTTCTAGTGTGATAAATTTTCTCACATAGCAGGCAGGTTTTCCGAATAAGAACAACATTTCTTAAATAAGAGACATTCCTTAAGTGGAAAGAAAATCCATCGAGTGAGAAAATTTTTCAATATGAAGAAATTCTCAAAATGAGAGAAGTCCCCAAATAGACATACTCTATCTAACAAATTTTAGACCTAATAGGAACCAAATGACGATTTAAATTTTTATAAAAATTCTCGTTGCATCCCTCTATGGAAACAAATACCCTCACTATTCTAAAATTCTTTTCCAATTATGTTTAAAGACTCCAATAGTAGTTCTGAATTCTAGAAAAAAAAATAACCATATTCTTAAAAATTAAATTGTCATCCCAGGAACTAAAATCAAACAATGTCTAACTAGAATTCTCATTTTTAAGAGTTCTAATACTCTTAGGAAAATTTTGTAGGTGAGGGATATAGTTGTAGGAGTTGTGCTCACATCCAGCTATTCAACAAATTTTCAATGTGTTTCCTACCAAAGTAGCACAACGGAAGTGTGATGAACCATCACCACACCAAATGATTTTTTTCTTCAAACCAAAAAGAATAAATTGATGGTGTGATAAACCAGTAATTCATATCTTAGAATCATACTTAAGAGCAGTCTTTTGGAATTCTTGAGAACTTGGAGTGTACTTGCGAGAATTAGAACTAAACATAACTACTTGCAACAAAACTAATGATTAAATATGCTATTAAAAGAATATCTAATCACCTTAAAAAATAATCATCAATTCTATAACACTCTAATCCCATTTCAACCAGTCACATATTAATTGTTAAAAGTTAGAAAACCAATGAATTAAACTAGGCACTTAAGGATTGATATGGTTTTAGATAAAATAATATTTTTCTAACTATACCAACTGTTTTTAAGAAAATTTGAATAAAACACCATCCCGTTTAAATTCGCAAATAGAGAAACATGCTTTAGAAACTAATCCAATGAAATGAAATTAAGAAAAACATGATTACGATTTCACTAAAGATATTTTCACCCAATGAAAATATTATAACATCACCACTTGATTGGAATTGAAATTTCTGAATGATCGTGCTTATGAAATTAAATTCTTAAGAGAGAGGAAACAAAGTTCCTAAAGAAGTGTTCTGATAACATAATCATTACAACAATAAATTTTAAAAAATAAACTCCCTTGCACTGAGAAATAAAATAAAAATAATTAGGTAAAAAAAAACACCCTTAAACCTACAGACCTTTACTAATAAGAAATTAAAAAAGAAAATATCTGAAAATAAAACGATTCCGTTAAAGAATATGTCATAATCGCTCTAATTTGTTGACGAAAATGTCAATAGAATACATAGATGGTTGTTTCAAGTTCTCGCAAATGAAAATTTAAAAGATTACATTTCTTAGGAGGAGAAGAGATTCGCACATGAGAAGAATTTCTCTAAGTAACAAATAAAAATTTCCCCAAGTAGAGAGATGAGTGATTCCAACTTCTTGACAAACAATTTGGAGGACCAAATTGTTTTAAGGGGGAAAGATTTGTAATATCTAGCTGGGTACAAAAAAAAACAAAAAAAAATCTATGGAATATATATATATATGTATATGTATATATATAATTAAACAAAAGAAAAGAAATTAAAGAAAGAAAGAAAACAAAAACCTAGAGTGTGCTCTGGGAGCAGAAGAAGAAAACATGTGACCATATATATAATATATATATGTATATATATATAATTAAGTAACAGAAAAAGAAAAGAAAGGAAGAAAAAAATATAGATGGAGAAGAGAGAGGGTCGAGCGGCATCGACGAGAGAGAGAGAAGGGTCGCACGGTGTTGCACGACGCTGCAATCGAAGAAGAAAGAAAGAAGAGAGGAATCGCCATCGGTTAGAGAGAGAAAAAGAGGAGAGAGAGAGAAGACACACGGTGGGTAGAGAGAGAAAGAGAGAAGAAAGAAGAAGAAGAAAGAAGAAGGAAAAAGGAATAAGAAAGAAATAAGAGAGGAATCGCCATCGGTTAGAGAGAGAAAAAGAGGAGAGAGAGAGAAGACACACGGTGGATAGAGAGAGAAAGAGAGAAGAAAGAAGAAGAAGAAAGAAGGAAGGAAAAAGAAAGAAGAAGAAGTAGAAGAAGAAGAAAGGAAAAAAGAAAGAAGAAAGAAAAAAAAAGAAGAGGAGTTGTGGGAAAAGAGGAAGAAGAAGAAAAAAAAACGAAGAGGAGTTGCAGGAAAGGAGGAGGAAGAAGAAAAAATAATGAAGTACGAGAAAATGGAAGTGTGGTGACCAATATGATATTGATGCGCCACATGCGATAACGCGCGCTAATTCAATCATCAGCGCTTGACATTTTCGGTGACACGCGTGTGATGGCATGTGGTGACGCTGGCGACTGGCACCGCGTGTGCGAAAGTAAAATCTCTTCCTAATTTTGCGTAATATAGTTTTTAAAATTATTTATAATTTAACTTATGTGTTTTCTATTATAAACGAGAAAAATTATCCAAACGGTATTTAGATTTTCGAGAGAACCGTAGATCAAGTTAGAAAGGATTTCCAAAACTTTCATGATCACACCATAAATAAGAATTATGTGTATTCTGTACGGAGACATAATATTGTGCTTATAAATTATATATGATGTGTGTAAATAAAAATGTGTATAAATTGTGTGTATGTATGTTTTGTGTAGATATGAATTGATAAGAACAGAATTAATAAAAACAAATACGTTAATAAATATATATATGATATGTTGTCTATGATTGTGTGTACGTGTTTAAGTATGAACGTGTGCGTATGTATTTGTAGAAATTGTGTGTGTATAAATATAAATATATATTTTATTTGAGATATGTAATGAAAATACATGTCTGCATTCTAATATATATGCGTGTGTATTAATATGTGTGTACATATGTTATATATGTGAAATGGATAACCAGTGTATGCATGTGAAATTTGAGTACACTGTACTTGTTGTATGATCTGGTGCAGATATAAGACACATTGTACTTATTGTATGATCTAGTACAGTTGTGCGAGAAATCTGAGTATCATGTGCTTGCTGTGTGATCTGGTATAGGATGACTCAGAAAGTGGGTTGGAAAATGTATGGTTCTTATGTGCGTGATGATATCGTGTATTGTCTGTGTGTTTGTGTTTAATTATGTATAAAAATTGAGATCTTATCTATGAAATGAATGAATTAGGAATAAGAGACATTTGGAAAGAGTGTAGAGTGTAAGGACCCTACATACCTACTCGTTTAGTCTGAATTGAGGAGGGGAGGATGTGTGTGTGCCTGAAGTTCAGCAATCATGGTAAACCTGCACATGGATAGAGTTTGAAAGCTAATCCAAACGTGGATGGGTATTTGTGACAGTGGGTAACCTAGGAAATATATCTGCTGTGGTCATTGTAAAATTTATGTGTGTGTTATCCATGCGATTGGGAGATCCATTTCGCCTCTCCTCGATGACAATATAAATGGCATCGTGCGATAAAACCTTAGATATGATATTTCAAGTGTATTGTGATATTTCAAGTGTGAGCATGATTTGAAAGGAAAATAAGAATTAGATTAAAAGAGTGAGATTTGGAATGTGTTTCGTGTGATGATTTGTTTTGTTATATATTTTAATTGAGATACTTTATTTGATATTTTCTTGATTATAAATATTATTATATTTTACATATTGCGTAAATGTATGTACGTAAATTTCCATTATAGAATTTTTTTCTTATTGAACTCGTGAAACTCACCCCAATTCACCCTCATCCAGATCAGAATAAGTCAAAGATCAAAAGAAGATGACGAAGAAAATTTTATTAGCTTTATTTTAATATTGTAAATTAATTTATATGTCTTAATTATTTTAAAATAATTCCGCTGCATATTTAATTTTTATCTGCTCCATTAGTTGAAAATGTTGTGATAACGTTTATACCTACTGACATTAGAGTTCGAGATGTTATAGGTGGTCTTAGCAAACATGTTGACCGAGAGGGTTGATCATTTTAGCA
Organism: Carica papaya; assembly: GCF_000150535.2. Next base: position 190,223 of record NW_019014510.1, read on the forward strand.
TTCTAAACTATTAATGGCAAGTTAATAATGAACAATATCTATTCTCCAACTTAAGGAGCAATGTTAAAGAGAGTGTATTGTATGTAAATTAAGTTAAAGAGTATTAGGGTTAAATACACCCCACATAATTAATTATTTATTTTCTTTTTCTATCCTCAAAAATTTGTATATATCTTAATATTCAATAAAATACATGTTCAACCATTCCTATTAGAAACCACGATTGACAAAAAAGAGTTGTCGGTCTTGCATTTTAACTCAGAATTCATTAAGGAGATTCAGAGCTTTTCTCAAATCTTAAGAAAGTTAGAAGTACCTTGTTATCAATATCTTGTATAGTGTCTTTAATATAGGACACAGCTCAGCAGGAGCCACAGGCTTGTTTTCCTCAGGATGCAATACACTTAAGCTTGACTGACTGAGGAGTTCATAGAATGCACCGACTGCAGAGACACCCTGGAAAACAAAATTTCAGGCAGCTATTAATCTAGGTTTCCTAGCATATAAATCTTTTTTTCCTTGGTCTTTTTCTTGTCTTTTTTTTGGCTTAAGCACACAAAAATTAATTAATGAGCAATATTAAATTTCTTCCTGAACTTTTTCACATTCACCAATTATTACGACACTTAAACACAGCAAATAAATTGAAACTATAAGAAGAATCCATCCCATACTAATCAGAAATGAAATAGAAAAAAGTCAGCATCAGTACCTGAATCATTCCTTTGCCCCTAATGTTCTCACCCATATCCCGGCTGATTTCCCCCTTGGCTAACATTTGTCCATACCAAGCATTACGACCCTTTAGTAAGGTTACGTAAGTGTCAGCCAGCAAAGGTCCTGCAAGTTTCTCAGGTTCTTCTGCTAATAAATGAGTTATAAATATCATCTCTGATGTACAATGTGCAAAATATACGGATTTGCTGGTAGCACTCTCATTGGTAAGGGCTGCAACCATTCCTGAAAAAAATCAATTTAAAGTTGAGTAATGTGTATAGGTCCATGGTTAAAACCTACTATTGTCGTAAAAGATTTACAACTGGTGGATTGTTTTGTTCACATATAGATACTTAAGTTCTTCTCCAAGGAAATTGATAACATAATGTTTATTATGTGTTTCCGATGTGCAGATAGAATTTTGATCATATGCATCAACTATTAAATCCTCTGCTTTTAGGTGCATGTTGCGCTTTATAATGTCCCGTCTGCGAAGGAAGAACCTAAGATCATACAAAACGTTTTCCCCACTGAGAGAATCTACAAGACACCCCCCCAACCACTTGATGCCAGTTCAAACTTGAATCTTATGTGACTAAGATTGACAGGCCAAAAGATATAACCCCAACTACCTAATTTTATAACAATGCAATATAGAATGTCATACTCTTGGTTGATTGTGCTGCACCTGTTTATTCCCTTGCCAATCTATAAAGAAAGCATTTGAAATTTACATATCATAACTTGAAAAGTCAATATCAAGAACATATCCAAAATAATGAATTAGTTCATAACTTATGGAAGATCGGTTACTTAGTGTTGTGTTATTAATAGGCATGTATTGGTGTCTAAATATACTCAGATTGTCTTTTTAAAGATCTTGCTTTTATGTCAAAAATAAACATCAAAAGCTTCTGTTGTTATTGCTGAGGCTTGTCTAATTGCAAAATGCAAAGTAAGTTTTCAGTTCTACCAGCAGCCTACTCATTCTATGAGGCCAATTCAACATCAATCTGAAATTACAGTTCACTATATGAACATTTTTGTTGACAAGTGAGGCAGTGAACTTACCAGCTCCGATAGCATATACATTCTTCAGGCCTCCCATGACTTCATGAGTGACTAAGTCACTGTTATCCCATACTATGAAATGCGGCTGTCTTAAAAATTTTGCTAGTGGTTTCCTCCACTTTTCAGCTCCACATATCCGAGCATTAGCATATTCTTTGTTGTAAATTTCTGAAGCAATATTCGGTCCACCAAGGTAAAGTATATTTTCTATAGGTAAGCCAGCTGCCAGGCACAAATACTACAAAGCTTAATGAAGGAAGTTAAGAGGTTCTCAAGTTAGGAAAAGATACTATGAGAAGAGACAGATAATTAAGCAGGTGAAAAGGAGTGGGACTTGAAACTACATAGATCAAACAAAATAGCAGCAGAAATAGGAAACAAATACTTGTTAATACGTTTTAAAGGCAGAGTTGGAATTCTTTCTTGAATAAGGATTGAGTTTATCAAAACCTCTGTCCATATCCAACAGAAAAATAACAAGATCCTTGTTAGTTCCAAATCACAGATAAGCTGCTAGGAATTAAATATCAGTGTTGTCATTATCTCATCATAAGAGCAAAATATGACTAAATCAATGTTGGTTAGAAGCAGTGAATTCTTCATGATGAAATTGCAAAAATGCCCAGATAAATATTAGACATCCAAGTCTGGAGGTTAAGGTCAATTTGCAGTTAGTAGGACCATATTCAAAAGTTTGATCTTGGCCAATCTTTAGGGGTCGTGTTCAATTCTTTCATTCTACCTTACAAATTTATATCCTGCTCCCATTATGGACTGACTACACAATGATTGAAGAACAAATAACTGTAATTAACAATAAAAAAGTTCAATGGGGTCATTTGTTTCAGAATTCTGTTAATCTTCAAAAATGCTGCTAGCAAGATGAGATACGAGAACCTATTAGTTGGAAAGAAACCTGGAGTTGAATTTATCCTTGGCCCTATTAGGTGGAAAGAAACCTGGAGATGTTTTCAACTTCATTTATCCTTGGCAAAGACAAAGCTAAAAGAACACAAAAATGGCTGGAAGTAACATAGGATAATTCTTACTTGCGCTGTTGATCATTCTTGTTGGTGTAATTATGTGGGGAACCGGCTCCAAAGCAGCTTCTATACCCTTTGCCAGAGATATAATGATGGGAACTGTAATCCTCTCCTTCCAATACTTATTGATTTCTTCAAACACTTCACGTGTTTCGGTTGAAGGCAAGCCATTCACCACAATATCAGCATCCCATACAGCCTCTTGAAGATTAGTCACAACCTTCAAAGGACAAAGTGGCGTATCAATCATGTTCAAGCAAAACCCATCTTTTAGAATTTCATCTGCATAAAGAGTCCGATCACCTAACCTCGCTTCAACATACTTCAAATATGCACAGCGCCGGATCAGCCTCCTCAGTACATCCTCTCTTGAATTGATTACTTCGAAAAGATGTTCAGCCGTGGCTCTATCAACAGCCCTTCCTGGCCTTCTCCAAATCCTGATTTGGAACTTGTCCCGAAATGAGCCATAGCTATCTTGCAACAAAGCTGCAAAAACACTTCCCCAAGCACCAGCTCCTACACTGACAATCCGCAAGGGATCACCATCAGCCTTTCCAAGAAGGCCTCGAAGCTCATCGAGCTTCTCTTCCAAACCATTACAATTATGGAAAGACCCATTTGAGTGCAAACTGTTCACCTCAATACTACCCACCATCTTCTCCACCACCGATAAATTAACTAACAATACCAAAAAAATGCCTTTTCTTAAGCTCCAATTGATGTTGAAAAAAATCTCAATCAGAACATATAATGAGAACGAGTGACCTCGGATGTTATATCATTTTCTTCTATACTAATCCAACACTAAACCATTTCTAGACTTGAAATAACAAATACCAGCTTCCCAAGTTGCACTTTGCATCAAAATAATAAAAATTTTATTGGTAACTTCCTTCACCAAAACCAAAGCTAATCATTTCAGATCTCTCCACTCAGATTTTCTTACCGACCCATCAAAGATTATTATTGTAACTTCAACACAAAAAGTCCAATGTCTTAAACAGCAGACTAATGACAGCCCATGAATCTCTCTCTAGCAATTATTTATTAGCAGTACATGCTGAGCCCATCCCAAAGAAAAAAAATCCAAGACTATGTTCAAGTCTAGAGCTTTGTTTTCTCCGTCTGAGTTCGTTCATCTACCCAACAGTAAACTTCAAAAGAAAAACAAAAAGAAAAAATCTCATATTAAAAAAAATAATAATAAACCGTGTAGAAAAAGAACAATTAGTCAAACTCCTACCTGCTGGTTTTTCGTGTAGGTAACTACAAAGGTCAGGGAAGGGAAAAGGCAGGAATTAAAACAAACACCATGCGTGGACTCTGCAGAAAGAAAAAGAGAGCATAAAAGGTGCATGAAAATGGAGAAGAAATAAGAAACTTATGAGCCATAATAAAGAGCTTCACATTGCTGACCATCTTACCCGATTGAGAAAGAAAGAGAGAGAGAGAGAGAGAGAGAGGCATTGATGGGTCACAGAAGAGAGAGGTTGGTGTAGAGAGCAGAGGAGCATTAAGTGTTTGGATGCTGCCAACTCCCTCAGCGATCATTAATGTTATATAATGTATATATACGTATGTATACAGTATCAGTATATACATTGACATGGAAAGGGTATCAAGAGAATTCCAGCTAGTAAAATTTCTTAATTCATACTTATTTTTTAAAAATACAAATAAAAATATAAAATTTACATTAGATTGTGAGTTCAGTCTCTAAAAATTATGAATTTGGATTGAGTTATAATTTTTTTTTATATTTTTAATAAAAAAATATCGTATATTATTTAATTAATAAAATACATAAATTAATTCGTATCTATTTCTTTATTTTAATATTATAAAATTATAAGCAATTTTATTAATGAAGTAAATAAATCTTGCATATTTTTCTTTTTCTTTTGAATACTATAAGATTATAAGCAAAATTCTTAATAGAGCCAAAAATACAATAAGATAAGTTTTTAACTTTATTTATCACCGTATGATCTCATTAAGCATTTTAGATGATTATTTTAACACCATAATAAATCTAATACTTTTAGAACGTATAGCTTTCTTAATAGTTTAACACAATGATCATTATATGTATTCGTACCTTATTATAATA